>CAUJNA010002757.1:395004-540004 GCA_963377175.1 Effrenium voratum | reverse complement strand
CAGTTTGATATCAAAGATCATGCGAGACGGTCTTCGGAGCAAGAGAACAGCCGAAGTCAGCAAAATCAGCCGAACATTGATCGGTTGACTGGTCCCGAGACCACTGAGGCGGAGTTCCGTGCGGCCCTCCTCGGCTTCGTCCGGAATCAGCATGATCGGCCGAAAGCAAAGGAAGCCGATTCGCTGAGGCTGAGTGAGTTTCCCACTCCTGAGACCTATAGAGCCTGGAAAACGGCTACTCGCGAAGAAATTCGGGCTGCTTCAGATCGGCCTGATGCTGCATTCACCTGGGTTAACAAGGTGTACGTCAACCGGGAGGATAAGAAGAATCTCATGTTAGAGCTAGGAGATCCAGAGCAGTTTGAAACGTTGGATACAAAGCTTCTTGCGGCCTTGTCGCGGATTGCTAGGGGCGACCTTAGTCGGCAGATCCTCACCTACAAGGAGCAACAAGCTGCTTTGGACAAAGTTGTCCGTGGACGTCAAGTTCTTCTCATGTTTGAGCAGTATTTCAGAACGAATGAGGAGGCCGGAGCGTTGTATTCCACTGAAGATTTGTTGAAGGTGGTGCTTCATGGCAATGATTTGATGACCTTTATTCAGAATTGGGATTCCGTCATTGCTGGCATGAAGATCGTTCCGGAGCAGCACGTCTTGAAGGACATTTTCTTGCGACAGATTCGTGGATGTCACAAGATCAAGTATGACCTCGATACATACGAGCGTGCAAAAGATGGGTCGTATGACAAGAGCTACGAGTTTCTTGTTCAAGCCGTTCGTGATGTTTTGACTCGGGAGCGATTGCAGTCAAATCGTGATCGTGTTGCTCGAGCTCACAATCAGAAGGTCGGTGCTCCAGCTCCCAATGCAAATCCTGGGCGTGCAAGAGATCCGTCAGCGGTCAGGTATTGCTATGATTTTCAGAAAGGCAAGTGCACTCGGGATAATTGCATTTACAAGCATGAGAAAGACCCAAGACCCCCGAGCCAAAATCCAAAAGGAAAAGGTCGGGGGCGCTCTGACAGCAAGGGGAGAGACAGGGATCGGTCGGCATCGAGAAAGAGAGCGGAGCTGAAAAAGATCCCGTGCAGGTTTTTCAAAGGCGGTCAGGGGAATTGCACTCGCGGAGACAACTGTGCGTTTTCGCATGAGACTCGGTCTGCTGCACCGGCAACAGATAAGCCGAGCCCGAAGAAAGGAGCCAGCAGAGGTAGGTCTCCCACCCCAAAGGGAAAAGGGAGAAAGCGATCCCAGAGCAAAAAGGGCGAGTCCTCAGCCGCTGTGTGTCTGAGGGTGAAAGAGACCAATGCATGCCTCGCGGCATGCCGCCCAAAGCAAGATTTCTGGGAAGTTGACTCGGTGAACGAGATGATCATTCGACACCATGTGATGCCTCGAAAAGCGCTTTATGATCCGAAGAGTGCAAAAGACCTTCCGATTTCGCTGGAACGTTTATTGGATCAGCGCATCACCAAAGCCAACATCAATGGCAAAGAGCAAGTGTTTGGTGATTTCTGGGCGGATCCTGATGAAGGTTTGGAGCAATACTGGACTGGGCAAACAATTTTCATTTGCAGTACAGATGTTTCCAATACCCGCAGATGCGTCAAATTCGCAGACAATGTCGAGATCGTCGAGATCGAGGCCAATGGGCTATGCCTATCATGTGCTCCAAAGCCGAATGACCCTGAGGTTGTGTGGTATGACGGTTGCGCGCCTGGCTCAAATCCCATGGATCTGAGCGATGCTAAAGACAAAGCTTTGATTCTGGAAGGGGTTGTTGACTTGATGCATGCAAACTACAACGCGCCTTGTGGGTTCTATTGCGAATACTATGATGAAAATGACCCAATTTATTGCGGTTTGTATTGTCCTGGCTGTTGGATTGATGATGATGAAACGAACCTTGACGATGTGCCGGAGTACATTGCTACGCCAGCACCAGCAGGGCTTCGTCAGTGGATTGTCGACACAGGTAGTGAACAAGATCTGGTCGACTCTGAGCGTGCAGTTACACTTCAAAAGAAGATAAATCCTGCATTGACTCCAATCAATCTTTCAACAGCAAATGGATCAATTTGTGCAGAGAAGATTGCGGACTTCTCCATTGATCAGTTGAACGAGGTCGTCACTCCGTACGTTTTGCCGAGCACACCAGCTGTCCTTTCTGTTGGTCAAAGATGTTTGGAAAAGGGGTACGATTTCGTATGGAGAAAGAACAGTGCTCCGTACTTTGTTCGACCTGACGGGAAAGCGGTAATATTGAAGCTCGATGGGCGAGTTCCTTATGTTGACGATCAGTGCGAGGTCATAGCTTCTGAATCAGCTATGCCTGTTGCTCTTGCTGCATCCGATCAGAAGATCGGGGGCGTTGAAGTGCCTTCATCTTCAAGCGGAGGGCAACCTCCGCCGGATGCTGCATCGTTTCCATTGCGCCCTGATGAAGCTGAACCGCTGGAACCGGAGTTTGATCCGGAATTGGAGGACAACCCTGAGGTTGAAAAAGCTCCAAAACCGATGTCAAAGCGTTCAAAAGAAATGATGATGCGTGAGGCCAAAAGTGAAGAGCATCTTTTCACTCACAGGCCCAAGAACCCCTTTTGCGAAACGTGTGTGCGATCAAAGATGCAAGCACCTCAGGCTCGTCGCAGACATGGATCTTCTTCGGTGGATGCAAAAGCATTCGGAGATCATGTGACTGCTGACCACGTCATTTCAAATGATGAGACGTACGGGTTCAAGGGCGAGTGGAATGCTTTGGTCGTGAAAGATGTGTTCACGCAGTTCCGGTATTTTTACCCTTCAGCAAGGCAAGATGCTGACAGTTGCGTTCGTGCATTTCAGCATTTCACGAAGCCAGATGATCATGTTGGGATTTTCTATTCTGACAATTCTGGCGAGATTGCAGCTGCAGTAAAGAGTATGGGTTGGAGACACGTGCTGAGTCAGCCATATGTCAGTCAATCTTCCGGGGTGATCGAGCGCGAGATTCGCACTATTCTGGAGGGAGCAAGAGCAAATCTGTTTCAAAGTGGTTTGCCGGTTGAGCTTTGGCCTTTGGCAGCTCAACATCATGCATTTGCTCTCAATGTTACAATTCCAGATGACAAGGATAAGTCGCCGTGGGCTTTGCGTTTTGGTGATGAGTTTCCTGACACGAAGATTCCATTTGGTGCAAAATTGTCGTATTGGATCAATCGTCAGCGCGTCGATTCGAAGCAGTCCAAGTTTCTGCCAACTTCGGATGTCGGCATTTTTGTTGGCTATCATGTGCAACCTGGCTTTACCTACACCCATGAAATTTTGGTATTGCCGCTCAAGAATTTGCCGGACAAGTTGCGGACGGGTGACATTAATCCCCTCCGCGTCAAGCAGTATGAGTTCAGTCTGCTTGATGAGACGTTTGTTTTTCCCGCAAAGCAAGCTATTGCCGACGACAAACCGTGTTCTCCGGACGAATTGGAATATGAGCCGGAGTCGTATTTGCAGCCTGGCGAAGTATCTGTGCTGGAGGAGGTTTTGATGGAAGATCCTCCTGCACCTGCCGAGGGACTTGCTGATCACGATCCTGATCACATGCCGGATGGGTCGGCAGTTCCACCTGGGTTTCAATGGGATGGTTTTCGTTTGGTGAGGGCCCGGAAGTCAAGTCGTCCACCTGGTATTCCATCAGATATGTGGAAACTTGCCTCTCCCAAAGAACGCGCTCGTGTTGCTGAGGAGTATCGCAAAGAGCTCGCGATGAAGAAGGAAGCAAAGCCAGCTGCTGCAGACGTAGCTGCCACGGCCGTCTGTGTTCAGCCCAATCACGCTGTTCATGGTCAGGGGGGCACAGTCACCAAGCTCCCGTCGCCGGCAGCCGTTGCATCAGCTATTCCTGAAATGCTTGCTCCTGCGATGCCTGTCACAGTCAACGAAAAAGGGAAGACTGTTCATGAGCATCGAGCGTGTGTCACTGCGGTTATTGAAGAGCATATCAAAGACAATCGTGAAGATTTGGTCAATGCTTTGTTGATGACTGCAGCAGTTGCAAGGCTTATTCCGCGCTCGGAAGTTGCAAACACTCCTGAGGCAAAGAAGGCTTTGGATGTCGAATGGGAGAAGCTCAGAAGCAAAGGTACCTGGGACGAGTCGCGGGTAAAAAAGTGCAAGACAGTCATTGCTGAAGCTAAGGCGAAGGGGGAAAAGGCCCACATAGCCCGTATCTTTGAGGCGTGTTACCTCAAGGGAAGCGAGCTTGCTGTGGGCGACCCCAGCCGAAAGTATAAAGGCAGAACTGTTTTCGAAGGAAACCGTGTTGTTGATGAGAACTATGAGCAAGCGATGTTTGCTGAACTTGGTTCTTCCCCTGCGAGCATGGAAGCAGGCAAGATTGTTGACCTGTACGGTTCCCAGCCTGGATTTGGTAAGCAGCAGGGGGATGCAAAGCAAGCATACACGCAGGCGTTGTTCGAAGGTATCACTACATGGGTGAGACTTCCACGAGACCGTTGGCCCAAAGAATGGATTGACAAGTACAATGATCCACTGTCACCTTTGATTTTGGCGTTGTACGGTCACATTGACAGCGGTGGTTTGTGGGAGAATCATTTCGAAACTGGTCTTCGAAAGAACAAGTGGAGGCCACTGTTGAAAGGCATTTGGCAAAGCGTATTCTTTCATGATGAGCTCAAGCTTTTGTTGGTTGTTTACGTTGATGACCTCAAGCTGGCTGGCCCAACTGCTAATTTGGCAAAAGGGTGGAAGAACATCGAGTCTGCAATCGAGATCGACACGCCGGAGTCGCTCGGAAGGTATTTCGGCTGCGAACATGTGGAGCAGAACCAGGTGACATTGACAAAAGAACATCACCCATTTGCTCATGTGTTCGAAAAGCAGAGCGCAAGTCCTGCCGTCCCTTACAGAACGGAAGATTATTGGGAGCATTTCCCTGAGGAAAAGATTTGGGTCCGACACCATCTTTATCCTAGGAGGAAGAGGTATGCCCCCGAGAACTTTGAGGGACTGCTGGATCTCCGCGTGACCTGTGTTGCAAAGGGCAACACATATGAGTATCTCGAGGATTCGTGGAAAGCGCAAGCCGATGTCAAGGAGAAGAATTGGTGGACCGGCTGCACAGTTTTCAGCTATGCCGACCAGGTGGGAGGACACGCAGCCGCGGCAGCAATAAGAAACAAAACTGCTGCGAAGAAACAGTCAAAGAAGTCCAAGTTCAAGGAGCTCATTGACATGGATCACCCAAAAGACGGTTGCATGAAGAAACCCGTCAATATCGTCCATTATGACATGGCCGATTTCTTGGATTCATGCGTTGAGTCTTATTGTGAGCTTGCGAAGACTTCTCGTGCTACCCTCAAGAATGTTTCGACCCCGTTTCATGAAATGAGGACAGCACTTCCGCGTGAGAGCGAGAAGGAACCAACTGGTAAGTTGCAACCCATAGCAAGCCGGGTTTTGATGAAGATTCTTTTTGCTGCAAGAATGGCGAGATATGATCTTCTTCGAGCAACTCAGTCACTTGCTTCGCGCGTTACAAAATGGTCCAAAGACTGTGATGAGGGACTGCATCGTTTGGTTGCTTACATCAATTCGACCCTCAATCACAGGATGTCATGTTTTATTGGGGACAGTTTGCTGGATTGCCGACTGTGGGTTTTCGGAGATGCCGACTATGCAGGTGAGTTCGACTCGAGGTCAACTACTGGCTGCGCGGCGGTCGTCGTCGGCCCTAACACGTATTACCCCATCAATGCGTTTTCGAAGAAGCAGACAAGTACTGCAATGTCATCAACTGAAGCCGAAGTTGTTGCTGCCAATCACTCCGTGCGAGCACAAGGTTTACCAACGCTTTCACTCATGAGTGTGCTGTGGGAATTGCTTGACGCACCCAAGGAAAAGCAGCCAGCTGGTGGCAACGCCAAGCCGATTCCGTTTCCAGGCCGGGACAACTCCGGTCAGGGGGGCAATCCCGTGTTGGTTTATGTCGACCCCGAGTTGGACGAGATTCGGTATGGTGGTTTTGAGCAGCATGAAAGGACGATAGCACCTCTTCGCGGATTGAATGTTCATTTGAATGAGAAGTTTAAAGTTGCGTTTTGTGAAGACAACCAAGCAACGATTCACATCATTCAGACTGGTAATTCCGCGCAGCTTCGTCATGCTGACAGAACTCAAAGAACTTCGTTGGCGTGGCTTCGAGAACAATTCACGAAAGGTTTCTTCAATCTCGTCAATGTCAACACTGTGTATCAGGTTGCGGACATCTTGACCAAGCCGTTTACGAGCAAAGCAAAATGGGATCACGCGTGCAATCTTATTGGAGTACGGTGGGTGCAGTTGGATGGAAACATTACAATCAAACCAGCCCCCACTAGCGAGGCGCAAGCTTCCGCCGTTTCCACGCATGAAACCTATGATCGGTTCTTGTGCGAATTTTGCTGTTCTGATGATTCCAAGCTCGGCGACAAATCAAGATTACCAGCATTTGGATGCAAGGTGCTTAGAGTAACTGAGCGTCAGAATGCGTTGGTTGCTGATACATTGAAATGGGTATTTGACGAGGTGCAACTTTTCAGGAAGAATGTCAAGTCCAAAACACCGCCCTGTGTGATGCTTCATGCTTCACTTCCGTGTACGGGTGGGTGCCCCTGGAACAATATAAATGGTCAGACTCAAGAAGGTCAAGCCAAGATCCAGGAGCACAAGGCGTTGTTTCGCAAACTGCTGAAGCGTTTGGACAAACTTATCACTATGCTTCGACAGCTTGACATTGTGCTTGTGATCAACATGGAACTTCCTAAGCTTTGCAGTTATTGGAAGAACTATTTCGTGCATGATTTCCTCATGAAATATGAGATGGTCAAGTACAATTGTGATGGTTGCATGTTTGGTGTCCTGGACAAGGATGGAAATTTGTTGCAAAAGTCATGGACTATTGCTTCTTCCTGTCAATCGTTGGCCAAACTGCAACAGTATAAGTGCACAAAGGATCATCAGCATGGACAGTCCAGGGGGGCGGCCCTCAAACGTGCTGAATCTTACACGTATGAAATGACTGACCTGATCCATGGATGTTTTTCTGAGTTTGCTGACAGCATGAAACAGGTTGTCACCGATAGCTCGGCTCAGAGACCCACAAAACGTGCACTTGTTGCTCTTAAGCTTCCCTCACCGGTAGCCGCAATGGCTGCTTACAATCTCGGGGAGTATGACGAGGGCAACTTGGAGTACTGGCGAGGTGTGATGACGAGCTTCACGTCGAACATCTTGTTCCAGGAGACGAGGCCTGAGGATCGCAAGACAATGGAGCAGATCCTCGGAGCCCAGGCCACCCTTCAGAGTTCATGCGCCATGTGGTCGGCTGACTACGCGCCGGAGCTCATGGATACGCTCTGCGCCGTTAACGACAAAGGTCTTGGCCGCATCACGCCCGGGGCAACCTGTGGCCGGAATAGCGTATACCTTGTTGTGAGTGACTCCAGCCTCGCCCTCATCAGCGGTGGCAAGAAGAACCGCAAGAGGGCGGATTTGGCGCAGGACATGAACTACAACCGCAGCACTGGTTGTACCCACTGTGAGGTGAGAATGTGTTGGGGAAAGGATCTCGCATTTCTCACGTGGACAGTGAAGAGCGCCATGAAGGACTTGAAGAAGCGCCCTGAGTTTAAGGACCACGACTTCTACGTGACGGTGTACTGGTCCGGGAACGAGCTCGTTGGCAGTGGTGGGATCTGCGATGAGCCCGAATGGCCATACCGTTGCGGAGACGGTCACTGGCCCGAGCTGTTCAACAAGTGCGCCAAGGCGATCGATGTGCTTGAGGAGTGCAGGAGTTGGTGGAGCATTGCAAACATTACGATCTTGGCCAACACCGAGGGTTCGTACTACATGCTCCCGCCCATCTACAACCAGTTCATGGAAAGTTGTTGGATGAGACGCTCAACAAGCACAAGCTCCTTCGCAAGAAGGAGTCGACGTTCTTGGTATCTCGTCAGGACCGGCTTGACAACTATCACATGGTGGACTCCATCGAGAACCGGAAGACGACGGTGGAGTGGCTGTGGTCGTTGTACAACGTCATGAAGTGTGTCGCTGTCGTTGAGTCCCACAAAGAAGATTTCAACAACATCAGGTTGTACCTTGAATATTCTCATGACGCTGATGCTGGACTCAATCCCAACACGTTGGCCGAGTACGAGGCGAACAGGAAGCTCACTCTGGAGTCGTGGGAAAGCCTTCAACGTCCGATCAAGCTCGCGAAGGGCCGCATCCTCGAAAAGATCGAGGAAGTCGAAATCAAGGAGGAGATCGACTATGATGACGATGATGCACTCCCGCAAGGGAGTGCCGCTGAGGCTGCGCTTGGCGTCAAGGCCGCTCCGGCTACACCCAAGTTCACCGCGAAAGCATCGCCTAAGGTACAGGCGAAACCATCGCCTAAGGTACAGGCGAAACCATCAACTGCTGCGGTGGCATCGGATGTGCGGGGGGCAACCCCTGCCGGAAGCGCGTTGCCAGGCAAGCCCGGCGGAACCGTCATCTTCCGCGGCCAGGAGTATGAGGCGAGGATTCTCCCGGGCACGATCCTGAAGGTGCCCAACTTCATGAAGGGAGAAACGTCCTCTACCGATCGGTGCACAACCATATCTGGTATGCTTCGTGGCAGGTTTCAAGAACAGAGGCCACTCGACTTCGATGAGAACTATTTTGTCGACGTCCATCAGCTATGTGACAAATTCAACAGAAAGACCCGCAGCAATATCGGGTACAAAACGCTGTTGAAGATTTTTGCACTCGATCCGAAATGCAGATACACCGTCCTCGCGATCAAGCACCCTTCGGCTGCCGAGAACAACCAGGAGTGGGTTGTCATCAAGGTTCGTGCCAGTCAGGGACACGCCAGCAGCGTTGATGCTGATGGCGACATCAGCCGGAATCAGTATGCACTTGCGAAGGCCGTCTATGGGAAGCATCTCCCGGAGGACGCTCGCAAGGTTGGACTGCAACTTTCACCGGTTGATGATGGCCCTGGCAAACTATACCATCGCACGAGCAAGAACGCAGCCGAGAACATCGTCAGGACAGGTTTGGTCCCAGGTGGCGTTGGTGTCACGGAGAGTGGCCGCTCGCAAAGCCATTTTTCCATCCACCCGGTAGAGAGCTCATCGTATAATGCTGGAGTCCGAGCAACTATGCCCATTGAGCTGGTGATCGACTTCAAGTATGCGATTGAGCTCGGAGTGGTGTTTTTCCTTTCCGAGTCTGATGTCATGCTGACCAACGACATCGTTCCCAATGACTCCATTCTGTACTACACAGACGCGAAGACCGGAGAAGTGCTTTGGAGAAACGCCCTTCGTCTTGAGGCATTGGAGAATCAAACGACTGTCGATATGCTCGCCGCAAGGCGAGCCGTCACTGTGACTGCAGACGAGGCCTTTCAGACCGATGCGGAGGGGAACAGGGCCACAAATCCTGAAGAAGAGCAGACAAATGAGGATACGGCCGCTTCTTGCCCGGGGCAACCCGCGGCCGACACCTCAGTTGTCCGTTTCAAGACCTTTGCGATGCCCGTCCACTACACGGACTGCAGCCTCTGCGGCGAGGACATGATGCAGGGGCAGATCAAGTGTCAGCGTTGTGGACGGAGCACCAAGGAGACCAACGACGTCCAGCTCTTCAGAGCCGCAAAGCGGAGGATACAGATGCTTGAGGAGGTGAGCCACCGCGTCGGCAAGACGGTTGACCAGCTCCTCATCAATGATTTCAAGGGCTATGCTGATGTTGCAAAGAGAGGAGCAACATCCTTTGAAGCCAAGCAGATCGAGGCTTCAAAGAACTACGACAGCAGGGCCCGCAAGCTTGGGTACGGCAACGTGGTTGATCGGTTCGACAAAGACGCAACCTTTGCCCTTCGCATGGTGGAGCAAGGGCACAACCGCGACAGCCTCTACCAGATGTCCATCTATAGGTTTTGTGTCCTCCCCGAATTTCCACGGAGTTATGACCAACGACTTCTCGGGGTTGGGCCACGCTATGGAAAACGAGGCCTCCAATATGTGAGGACCGTCTACGTCACCGGCGGCCAGGTCGGGGACTATGACGACAGCCTGCTCGAGTTTCCATGGCTATTCTCGTACAACGGGAAAATGCTGAGTCTTCATCAATTCGTCGACCAGGTCAACATCCTCCCGGGGATGCGCAATCTTGTCACCTTTGGCGGGAAGTTCCCTACGCTCCGGGCAACCGGAGCCGTGGACCTCGAAGCTGAAGTCAAGGAGATTTGCGGCCAGGCGGAGGACGATGCGAAGAAGCTCGCACGGCGCAGCCAAAGGCAAAGCGCCGAGGACCGCGCCCGCGGACCTGTGCAAGCTGCTCAGCCCGCCTCCAGCTCCGCTGCCAGAAGCCGAAGCTGGAGAGATTGGGGCAGTCAGGACTGGAGCAGTCAGGACTGGAGCAGCTGGCAGTGGTCGACCTGGAGTTCGCGCGGCTGGTCTACTAGCGGAAGGTGGTGAATGCAATCCTCATCACAACGGAGCCCTTCTGAGAGAGAGTAGCAATTTGCATGCACGACGGATGTGTAATGTCCATTTTCAACGTGCAATGGATGTGCGTATGGAATCAAAGCGGGTTGCAAAACCTGCCGACATTTTCGTTGTTGCCCAATCTCAAATGAGGGGGGTGTGGATTCAGGTTCCAACCCTGTGCATGAGTGTACCTTGTACATGCTCCGCCGCTACAGACTTCAATAGCACTACCAGCAGTGTGAAAAGTAGTCAACGGTTTGCTGCTTGCCTAGGTATTACCTTAGGTGGCCTAGGCTTGATAACACACATGCGGGCACAGGCGATTGCGGTTCAAGCAAAATAGGGCTCTAGAGAGTGAATGCCATGCCCAGTCCGGAGTAATTAGTTGTGCTTGCCGCCAAACCCCTGATAAAATGTTTCTGAAAAGCCTTCCGAAGATGAATTTGGACCTTCTACCCCTCAGAGATGGTGTGATCCCTCCAAGCCATCATTGACTAGCTAGCCAGAATTGTGACGAGTGCTGCATGATGGATCTCTTGCTTACCTGCATGCATGTGGACCTGGGATTGCCCCTGAATTCTTTCAGGGGCACGGAACATGGCCTGGTTGTTTCAACATGTTGTGTCCAAACCCAACTCTCCTTGGGGGTCGCCAGACATGGAGCCCTGCCGGATGAGACTCTGCGCATGTCGTGCCAAACTTGGCTGTGTTTTACTCTACGTAGGTTAGCCCTCCAAAAGGGAGAACGTCCGAGCATGGGTCGTCCCTGGGTGTTTACTTGTCGGTTTCCCTTTAAGCCAAGAAACATTGCGGATGATGCGCTGGATTAATCATGTTCGAGCCAAACTTCGTGAATCCATGCAGTGAGAGAGCGGGAGAGACAGAGAGATTTTGGCGCGAGAGAGAGAGTTTGGTGGCTCAAAGGTTTCCCACGACTCAGCCTGCTGCTTCTTTGCAGCGTCACAAATCAGCATTCTCCTCCGTCGTCCATGTAAGTCTCCGTGGTCCGTAATAAAAGTCATGGCAAAAAGGCATGGGCGGCATGGGTATTCCATGTAAGTCTCCGTTTCCCACTTAAAAGCGACTCCACTTTTCAACCTTCCCGTGGCCCATCTTTGTTCAGTCGCTGGCAATATTGGCAGTGCATCAGTTTTGGTCGCGCCCTTATGGGTTTATCGATGCGGTGTCAACTTCTCGTTTAGTCAAGGTCAAAGATGAGTTTGTGCATTCCCGCGTTGGTCGAGATCGAAACAAATGAGCCTTTTAAAGATGCGCCCGAGAACCGTGGCTTTCGTGCCCGATTTGCTGCGCGCAGGCGTACTGGCCCGGTGCCGCGGGCAAGGTGCGCCGTGTTGCGAAGCCGAAGGTTGAGGCAGCGGAGAAGCCGAAGACGCTGGAGGAGAGGCGAGTGAGGAATGGAACAAGGTACTGAGAGTGAGTGATGAGTGGAGAAAAGAAGCATATTTCATTTGTAATAGTGTAATAAAACAAAAAGAAAAGTCGTAAGGATATGCTTCTTTCCGAATGACTCTGTCCTATGCTCTGTCATTCTATATCGGTTGGAGAAAGCGATAAAAGGAAACAGGGACAAGAAACCCAAGGGGAGGGTGGTGGGCCAATGCGAGGAAACACCCTCCCATTTGGGTGAAAATTAGGGCACCCTTTTTGGGGTCACCTTCAAAAGGTGGCTTCAAGGCAACCGGCCTCTTGGCTGATGTTTGCTGGCGGGGACACCTCCTTCAGACTAGCGAAAGAAGCAGGTGCCCTTGGTTTTCTGGCGAACGGAGATGTATATTCAGATGGTTGGCTAGCCCAGCCCTGGCTAACGCGTCCATCTTCCCGAGGCGACTTGGAGAAATTGTCCGGTAGAGTCTTAGAAGGAGCTGGTGAGTGCTAGATCCGCTGTTTTTGGTGGCAAGCACGATGTTCCATAGCTGGTTCCCCCAGTTGCTCATCCCTTCTCCTCCATCACCCTTGGCAGATAGCATCCCTTGATAGCATCTCCTTCAAGCGCTACGAATGGAAAACAGCTGCTTGGTCACAGGGAAAGAGTCCATTGCATTTCTGGTTTGGCGAGTAAGAAGGATAATGCTCGAATTGGAATGTCCTGACACTGGGAATCGACTTTGAGTGAAGCCATTTTAATTGTATGGGCCTGCCTGAAAGGGTACCCTGAAAAAGCGAATTATCAAAACAAAGAAAGAAGGACGCTTGGCATTCATCCGTCTGATCACACGCAGGTATTGAAAGGACCTGTCCTTACAGCATGCCATGAAGCATCCTTTTCTTTGGGCCATCTGAGTTCCTTTGAAAGCTTTGTGAACTTTGACGATTTTCAAGAGTGCCAAATGAAGATGTCTACTGTTCGTCTCCCTTTTGACAGCGACGAGACGCAAGAACTCAAAGTGCTTCATGACTTTGGAAGGCGCCTTTTTTCTCCACTGGAGCGGCGGAAACCTGGCGCAAGAATTCGCCAGCACCTTGGCGCACAACAACTCTATCTGGGTTCTCAAACGTGAAAAGCCCCCAGATGTTTGCTTCCCTTATCTTCCCCCCCGCCCTTTGCGCTTGGCGAGATCTTGAGATTGCGAGGACTGGTTCTACGAGGCTTGTCGGGAGAAGGCCCAAGTCAGCCTTCTGCAGCCGAAGCTCGGAATCCGCGGGAGACGAAAAAAATCAGGGAGATGGTTTGTGTGGGATTTGTTTTGCATAAATCAAAGGGTTGGGCTACAGGACATTCTACAGGAAAACAGGTCTTTTGGGGCCATGTCCTCTAGATTTTCCTGGAAGTCAACTCTTTGAATTAACATATAGCTAGGTAATGGGTTTCCCCGAACGGGCCATTTGGCTCAAGAACCCTAACAGTCTCGGTGACGCGACAGGAACCCTCGCGACAAAAGGGGCATCACCATTCATTCACCACTCTCTCAACCATATAGACAGCGCTGGTTGCTTTGCGTTCAGGAAACCCCTGAACAGTTCAAAGTGACAATGTTCTGCAAAGGTTCCAAGCCGACAAGGTTCCAATTTGGAACCTGCGACCCAAGGCCCCTCAATAAAGCCTGCCCCCATTTTCCTGGAACGGCTCTGGCCCAATTTCAGCTTGATTGATATCATGTGGCTATGTAAATGCAAATAGAACACGGGGTTGTCTTACCTTCACTTAGCGACATGTGCTGGGAGCCCTTTATGCCTGGTCCTTTGTTGGGATCTGACAAAAGCAGGTTCTAACTTAGGGCACCAAATCCCTGTTTCAGGTCTCTGTTCAAGTGCTTTCACTCTTCAGGGCTTCAGACCTGCGTCGCACAAGACGTGGAAACAGAACCTTGCAAAACCTCCCAGCGATTGAACGCCTTCGGCCCAAGGAAGATGGTGGCCTTGCTCTGGGATGGCGAAGATGAGGGCGGCCCGCTACCCCAGGCTCCACAAAATGACGCGCATGGGTGCTTTGGTACATTTTGCTTGGATAGGACTTTCACTTCTTGCAACTAATGGGTTTTCCATTAAACCACTACAAGTTAATCGGGGAGCAGGAGCAGAAAGCAACGAGGGTGTGTCACTGCTTTGAGGTGAAGCTTTCCCCCACTTCAGGTTGGTTGAAAGGCAACTGGAAACCCTATCCATTCTGGAAAGCCCCCTAACTGACGCACAGCCAGATGACCATTGAGCGCTTGAAGTCATTAAACCGGGCAGCCATGGGCAGCCATGGCACATGGAACTTGGTTAAACCAAGTTTTAAGCGGGTTAAACGTATGGCCTATGGAATCATAACAGTACTCATGACAATGATAATGTGAATACGCAAAAGTATAATAGTAAGCAAAATCATCATTACAGCTGTATTTCTAATATCAAACATACTAACAATTATTATTGCTATGATAGTGATCATGTTGGTAGAATTCAAAGTCAATCGGTTTCGGGTACCACTCAATTGGTATGGGTGTGTGGGTGGCAAATGCGGGACTTCGGCCCTTTCTGGGGTGGGGCCCGAAAAAAGTCAAGGCATTTTGACCCATTTCGAGACTCAAGGAGTTTCCAGGGATCAAGTAGTCATTTGAGTGAGCTGGTTGTTTCTTGTGAGTTGGACGCGAAGCTTCCCTGCCAATGTTTGTGCTCTCAACACAATCCTACAGCACGTAATGCGGAAAACCAGCGGAAAACCACCCATTTTGGGGGTCCCACTATTTTGCCGCATGCCCATCCCACTTTGCGTCTGAAAACCAGGAGGTTTGGGCGCATCGAAAACTTAGACACCCCTTTTTGGATGGTCAATCTGAACCTGCAAAAAACCTACAAAGGCTGAGTTTTCTTTGGTATTCACAGGTTGGTTCTCGTATTCTTGCTTTGTTTTGGAGCATTGTTCGAAGGTGTTTTGTATATTTGTAACGAGTGTGCGACCATCTCCAACCTACATATTATATGGCTGTGGGTCAAAACCAATGGTACCATTTTGGGGTAGGTGCACCACCCATTTTAGTCTATTTTAGTGGGGATGGGGATGTTCACTGGGGGGACGATACGGATTTTGACCCATGGCCATATGACGATATGTCACTTTGGGCCCAGTTGCCGATGCCAGGGCATGCCGGAGACAGTTCTCACCACTTGGCCCCGCGCGCTGCACGCGGCACGCGCCGCAGGCTTGTTGTTGCCTTTCAACATGTTTTGGCTTTCAGAAACATGCGGTTGGTGGACTTTGTTTGACCTCTCGTTGTCTTCATGTTTGATATGTTTGTGCCTTGTGGCTTTTGTGTTACGTTTGTTGATTGTGTTTTGTTGTGATTTTCTGTGCGGCAACATTTAGGCTCCTACAGCGTGGCTGAATGATAGCCCCCGGACTTGACTCAGACTGCTCATATTCAAGAGGTGGACGCAGTACAGCAAGCTGCTACCTGTAGACACTCCTCAAAGTGGGTTGTACACGTTGAGGTCCCTTTGTTTGGCTGAAACAATGGGAGGTTGAAATACACCTCCCAAATTGAACACAGGGTGGAAATATGGGATTTGCGCAACATCTGCAGCGAAGGGCAAGCTTGGGGATCCTGTGATAAGTTCTCGGGATTGACAATTTGAGTGTGGTTTTGGAGTGTACCCTTTTCAGGTTGGCTTAAAGAGGTCTCCCTATGTTGACACTTGCCAGGGGTCCCTTTTTGCTCGAGATTGGGATTTTTCGGCTTGCACCTCGCATGAGTCACAATCAAACTCAGGATAATTGCAGGGTAGCAAGGGAAAATCCCAGACATGAATGAGAGCGGCCGCCTTTCCAATTCTTTGCATGGCTCTGGGTAGACCATTTTACTGCCAGGTTTTGATTGTGACTCCCATGTGATAGGCCAAGCTCATTTGTCCTGGGCTTGCATTCTGGGTTGCCGAGCCGGAGAACAGCTAGCAATAATACCTAGAGCTGGGTCACCGAGGGCAACACAGCACGGTGAGAATAGTACGAAACTGACCAAATCATGAGACCAGTTTCAGCCTTGGACTCGGCTGAGTTGGCATCCAGTGCTGGGGTCCTAAGCTGAAAAGGGTCAGCTGTCCATAGCTTTGAGGGGGTAACACTGGCAGGATAAGTGTACCTTTTGATGTCAGCATAGTTAAGCTTCAACGGGTTCCATTGGTTGCGGTCGGGGGGGAATCATCTACCAGTGTTGGTTTGTCCAAAAGACCACCTAGGCTGGCGAATCTACAGCTTAGCGCCCATGGAATCTTGAGCATGAATGTGGTTCTTGATGCGTCCGACCCCGGCTTGTGCCAGGCTGCAGTACCAATCCCAGCTCCAAACCAAAGGTAAGAGACCCGAAGGCTTCCCATGGACACGGGGCCCTCTTCCTGACAGCTTTAAAAGGGCTCCTCAAAGTAAGTCATTAGGATGCCCTAAATCCAGCAGCATCGCACAAGTTCTCCATAGATTTTCCTTTTTTTTTGTGGTTTTCAGCATCGCCTGTTGGGCCTGGGGATGATGTTTAGGGTGTAGGTTGGGAATCCAGTTAACCGCGAACATTCCAGGCTCAAAGCAAGCCATGTGGGCCATAGGTCATAACCTATGGCCTATGCCTCCATTTTGGGGCAGATGAACACCTATTTTGATGTTCACCAGGGGTACAGGGTTTTGACCCACAGCCGAGTATCCTTCTTGAGGCCCGACAAGCAAATCAGCTCCGGGTGCGTTTCGCGCAGGCGGCTTCCTGATCTTTCTTGGCACCAGCACCAAAGCGCCTCAGCCAAGACGGCAAGCCACGCGAGCAAGCACCCGATGCTCTTGTTTTTCAGGTGGAATCCAGGGCAAACTGGATCAATGTGTGGGACCATCTGGCGGTTTTGCTCTTGGCAAAATGATGAACAACAAGGAATCAGCCCCGGGAACAGCTAGGTCCCCCAGTAGTGCCCTTTTACCAACTTTTTTGGTTGGGAGGGTTCCCCTACTAGAATAGACTAGAGAAAAAAAGAGTACCCTTATTCCAACCTCTCTACTGGAGGACCTAGACAGATTTGTAAGATCAGCACTTTGGAGACCATGAGGCGTTGGTTTTCTCAGCGTAGGGTGTTGGATGGTTGTGCACCATGCGCATCCGTGACGCTTGAAGCGAATGTGTTTGTGTGTGTGTGTGTCTATTATGTGTATATAGTACATGTATGTATAACTATGTATATATGTATATATGTGTGTCTGTGTGTATATATATATAATGTCGCATGCAGCTGCGCGGACACGTGTGTTTTGTGTGCGTGGCGCATCTTCAGGATGTTGCCTTGCAGCCCACAGCTCAGAACACTGCAGCGCAGCACTGTGGAATGCGATCCGCCTCGGCGACAACCCGTCGCAAGGAACCAGGTCCCCCAGTAGTGCCCGACCTCTCACCCCTTTTTGGGGGGAGGGTTCCCCTAAAATGGACTACAGAGCAAAGTTGGTACCCTTTATTCTAACTCTACTGGGGGACCTAGTGTTGGACAGGTCTTGGTTTCAAGATCCTTTTGGTTGCCAGTGAAAGGGGCTCAAGGGCCCAGGCTCACAAATTCTGCCCAACGCCGGCAAGGAACCCGATGTGGACGATGAGTCGCAAGCAGAGCTGCTGCTGAACTGCGCAGTCATGATTAAGAAGCGGCCTGGTTGCGATTGGATGAAACGGGTTGAGCACTTGCAACAAGATATTGTAGACTTGCCAGGAGGAAACAGGTGCAGCACAGTTGCATCACAGGTTCGGAGTCGAATTCTTGGCTTGATATTTCACTTTTTCGGTTTTAGGAACTACTCTTTGGGGTAGGTATACATGGCCTGTATCTTGGTCAGCAAGCATGAAGGTACTATGTGGAGCTCTGAATACGTTTGGCCGGTCGTTCGCCGGTGTTGGGGTTGTTCGGCGACTTCAGAACCTCGGAGCCCCGAGAAACCGGGAGCTGCGCTCTCTCGACCTGGTGCGAGTGCCGGGAATGAGAAATGGAACCCTAAAACTGGCATTCCAACCACCATAGATGGCTATAACCCATAGACGCTATAAGTTCGGGAGTGAGGGAATGACCCTGTAAGTTCCATCCCGTTTCCTCAATGGAAATAGGCAGGGAATGAGAAATGGAAGCCTTCTAAGTTCCATCCAACGGGCGGTTTCCTTCAAGGGAATCCCCTTCCGGTTCATTGCCATCCCTACCTATCGCACCAGCAAGACAAACACAGGTCTGGTAAAGGTGGGTATCGACGCGCATGGCTGGAATCAGCTTGGGATTTCATTACCTCGTGTGTCACCTATCCGTAGTAAAGCACCACTGTGAAATCCACGACAAGCGCTTCAGTTGATCAGTGGTCCATCCTTCGCGTTCCGTCCATGCAAGAATTTTGTCCGGCCACAGTACCGCAGGTTGAAATGGCCTTGTGAGGCACTCATCTTCGATCTAGACGCGAGGGTCTTCGATCACCCTTCTCCTGTGGGATTATTTTTTTGAGCGTACTCTTTTTGGGTGGTTTTCTAAAGGAAGCCAAAGGACACCAGCAATTTGTTGGGGGTCTAATTTTAAGAAAGCCAAACACATGTGGGGAGGTAACCTAGTCGAGTCTCACCTGGGCATTTTCCTTGGCCGCAAGTCGGGGGCCCTGGCCACTGGAGACTTTCCTTAGCGAAGGGGTTGCTGGAGAAATGGATCTTCCCACCCGGGTTGCACCCGAGTGGGAAGTGACCCAACCTAATCCCAAGAGAATGAGAGTAACCAGGCTTTATCTGGAGATAGGCTAGGGCGATTCCCCGGGCAAAATGCCAGGGTGTAGGAGAACATCTCCCAGCGCCACTTGCACCGCTTGCCTCGTGGTGATGCCGATGCCGAGCATCCGAGGTTAGCGCAGGAATCCAAAGGCTCGCTGGAGGTGGCCTTTGTGCTGCAGGACACTTTGAGGCGAGGCGAAAGAGATACCTTTGATTTGCTTAAGAAGCTGTGTGTGTGTGTGTGTGTGTGTGTGTGTGTGTGTGTGTGTGTGTGTGTGTGTGTGTGTGTGTGTGTGTGTGTGTGTGTGTGTGTGTGTGTGTGTGTGTGTGTGTGTGTGTGTGTGTGTGTGTGTGTGTGTGTGTGTGTGTGTGTGTGTTGTGTGTGTGTGTGTGTGTGTGTGTGTGTGTGTGTGTGTGTGTGTGTGTGTGTGTGTGTGTGTGTGTGTGTGTGTGTGTGTGTGTGTGTGTGTGTGTGTGTGTGTGTGTGTGTGTGTGTGTGTGTGTGTGTGTGTGTGTGTGTGTGTGTGTGTGTGTGTGTGGTGTGTGTGTGTGTGTGTGTGTGTGTGTGTGTGTGTGTGTGTGTGTGTGTGTGTGTGTGTGTGTGTGTGTGTGTGTGTGTGTGTGTGTGTGTGTGTGTGTGTGTGTGTGTGTGTGTGTGTGTGTGTGTGTGTGTGTGTGTGTGTGTGTGTGTGTGTGTGTGTGTGTGTGTGTGTGTGTGTGTGTGTGTGTGTGTGTGTGTGTGTGTGTGTGTGTGTGTGTGTGTGTGTGTGTGTGTGTGTGTGTGTGTGTGTGTGTGTGTGTGTGTGTGTGTGTGTGTGTGTGTGTGTGTGTGTGTGTGTGTGTGTGTGTGTGTGTGTGTGTGTGTGTGTGTGTGTGTGTGTGTGTGTGTGTGTGTGTGTGTGTGTGTGTGTGTGTGTGTGTGTGTGTGTGTGTGTGTGTGTGTGTGTGTGTGTGTGTGTGTGTGTGTGTGTGTGTGTGTGTGTGTGTGTGTGTGTGTGTGTGTGTGTTTGCTTTCCCCGTGTTGGTTTGAAAGGACTTTATTTCTCCTGGAAGTATTTCCTGATTTAATTGTGCTGGGGGGCTTAAGTGCGACATGGATCCATGGCAATTCAGTTATTTTGGTGGCACCAAAAGCGCACTGCATGCGATTTGGATATAGGTGTGTCTGAAAAAAGGTTCCACTTAAAATGGGCAAGGGCTGTTGTTTTCCAAACCTCAACAGGATGCCTTCAGAAAGAAACACCCAACTATTGGCCAGTGCATGGGAAGGCATGGTAGGCGTCAAAAATGTGAACCCATTTTGAGACCAATGTTGGGGTTTTGCAAGCACCACAGGCAGCAACCCATAGGGTTTCTAGTTTTGACGCTCAGCCACAAGATGTTCAAACCAATTCTGAGAAATAGCTGGAGTTCTTCTTACACGCTTTCGGGCGTATTTTGATCGGTTCTCAAAACAGGAACAGGTCTCCTAAAATGACAAGGGTGTCCTTCTGCTTTCTCTTCAAATGCGAACCCAAAGTGGGTCCACCTTGTTGATCTTTGTCGGAAGTCCATCCCAGAAAGGGGCCCTAGTGCCGCTTCGTCCCATAGTTGCTCCGACGCTGTTCAAGGACCACAAATGCCTGAACACAATTTTTGACACGGTTGTTGCTGTCACCCTCGTAGTTTTGGCCACATAAGTTTCAGCAACCTCCTTTTGTTTTCCAAAAGAGTCGCATACTTTTGGACTTTTAAAGCCGATGCAGCTGGATGATGGGAGGGGACCTGGGTAAATAATGACTGTCCCATTTTCCCTCTCCGCCCGCCCAGACACAGTCTTCTGGACATGTGGATTTTGTTGGGATACTCCGATGTTCAAAACTGCAGGAAATCGAAAGGCGCAACTTGTTTGCTGGAACTCGGGGGAAAAATACTCACCCAAAAAAGAGTTTGCAACAGGTCCCAAGCAGCATCCAGTTGACGAGATCCCGTGAAAAATGGCAACGTTGGAAACCATGGGGCAAATGTTGTTCTCCGAGCCGGCGAGCGTTGACCTGCCAAGATGTTTTCCATTTTCTCATCCAAGATGTTTTCCATTTTCCACTTTCACAATCCCTGGCTCCCTGCCATTGTTCGGCTTCCAACAAAAAGACGGTTTTTTTCCCGCCGGCCCTCGCGGCTCCGCTTTACCGCGCAGCCCCCGCGAGGTACGCGGCGCTGGTGGGCTTCTTGCGCACCGCACTGCACGAGCACCCGGAGATCCGCCTCAGGCTGCTTCTCCTGGAGGGACGATCCTCCGTGAGGCGCCATGGGCTCCCGGCTCGCTCTGGTCCCCAAGGTTGACCTCAGATGGATAAACCCCTGTTTTATATTATGGGGGTGTTCCTCTCCAAAAGTGATGAATCCCCACTAAAACTGAGGACACCCCCCATGTTAATTAGCAGGGGTTTGTTAATCTGGAGTCAACATTAATGTTGACGCCAGATGAATAAAACATCCTGTTGATTGAAAGTGGGGGTGTTTTTTTTCCTGGTTTTGGTTGGGATTCAGACCACTTTTGCAGGGGAACGCCCCCATATTAATATACAGGGGTTGCTTAATCCGGGGTCAACATGCTGGGCTCGCGGAACATGTTCCGGAGGCTTTTTAAGAGCAAGGCCCCATTTTTTCCTTGAATGGTATAGGTTTCATTTTGGTGGGGTGATAGGTGGGCAAAGATAAGGAGCCCTGGTTGTGGGATGGAGTGGAGCTTGCCACATTCTGTGATACCCACAAAACCCGCGAAGCAGTTGGGGCAAACAACCACTTTGGTAAACTTGCTGGTGCTCAGTAGGGAATGTGGGAATGAACCGTTCGGGGAGTCCCCTTAAAGGAAACCACAAGTTGGATGGTTTATAAGGATTCCGTCTCTCATTCCCTTCCTATCCCACCATATCCCACCAAGAGAAACATGTTCATGGGAGAATGCTGTTGGAGATAATGACTCTTTCTTAAGCTTCGGGTTCCTTTCCCGAAGTTGTATCAGCGGTCGTGTTTTTTTTTTTTTTTTTTTTTTTTTTTTTTTTTTTTTTTTTTTTTTCGAGGCGGAGTGCAATCTGGTTGATCCGCTAAAGGGTGTCCTTGTGGTGTCCCTTCAAAGAAAGAGTTCACCCACCAAAAAAGAACTTCCAGATATAAAACAAACGGGTTTACTAAATATGACCAGAATTTAATCATATTTGATTTTGGTTGGCAAGAGCTGAGGTAGAACAATTCATCGGAGCGCATTTTTGAATCCCGACCTAACCGAAACCCTCATGGGGAAGGCTTCCACTTTAGGGCACCCCTGTGACCTATTTTGGGTTGGTGAACAGTCGGTTCCTCGAGGAGTTGGTTTCCAAGCGGCTTAAAGGGTTTAGTTACTGCCTTGGCCAGCCGGAGAATAAAGTGCCAGGCCGCCGGGGGAAAAGCGGAGCGTCCCATGTTCCATCTAGGTCCCCGGTAGTGCCCTTTTACCAGGTTAGGAGGGTTCCCCTACTAAAATAGACTAGAGAAAAAAGGGTACCCTTATTCTAACCTCTCTACTGGAGGACCTACCCATGGTTTCCCGTCCGCCTGCCACGTTTTCCCGCATCGCGTTTTCCCGGGGCAGGGAAATCCGGGTCTCGGGGTCTACCGGCTCAAATTCCGCAGGTGCCCAGCTGACAATGAAAAGGGGGGGGGGGGTGGGGTGGGCTTAAGGGGGGGGGGGGTGGGCTTAAGGGGGGGGGGGGGTGGGGTGGGCTTTTGGATCCGGATTCGACTCATTTTTCCCAACACCTCATGGGTTGAAGTCCTCGCGTTTTGGAGGATTCAACAAGGACGCCCGGGCTGTTCAAGGAAAGCCAGACATTTGTCGGGCGTCGCCCGATGTTTCAAACACCTTGAACGTGCTCATTTAAAATCAGCTTCCCCTCAATTGGGGGTCGTTGGAACCCCCAGCTCCTTGAACCGCCCCTGCCGAAACCTCCAGGCCAATGATTGGCACCGCATACTCATAGCAGGGGTGCGTTTTTTGTTGGCAGGCTTCACAGTTGAGCCCTTGTACGGTTTAGATACTTTCCAAAGCTGGCCAGCCGGTTCCCCTCAAATGTTTCGACCCGACATGTGCTTTGTAGGCCCTCACTGTGCAAGGGGTTTATGAATCTGGGATTCCTCTTCGCTTCGCATCAACGGGCCGGGTTGAAGCGAGCCCGCAAGCCTGGCGATGGCCAGGCTTCCAGCGCAAGCCGGGGAGTTCATCCTCACCACGGAAGGCCAGGGCACTGCGTCGCGCAGTCGCAGGCTCAGCTTGGCAAGCAATCGGGAAACCTCCCGTTTGGGAGCTCCGGAAGGGAACTCCCTTCGCATCCTGCATTTGGTGGAGTCGTCCAAAGCCCATGGGGCTGGTGGCTCCCGCAACTAGACGCGTGCTAGGGTAGTTTGGTTGCCTGCCTTGCCTTTGCCCTTGCTGCCTAGCCGTGCACAGAGTGATTTGAGGAATCGACGTGCAGCACACCGTCAGTACCATACCACTAATCGCTTCCTTTGTGCTACGGACGCATTGACCTGGCACTGGAAAAGAAGCCTCTAGCCTAGAGCCTGGTAAGCGACCATTGCAAGGTTCACCGCCGGAATCTTCTGATGGGAATCTCTGTTGGGGGGTCTCGCGTTCGGTTTCAGGAAAGTTTGGAGAGGTGCTCAGCCGATGGTTGAGTCGCTCAACCCCTTGTTCATTGCAAAGCTGTCGCTAAAAGGTTCCGCAGCACGTGACCTTGAAATGGGCCAAGAGCGTTAAAGCTTGGTTTCCTCAAAGATTTTGAAGGGATCCCAAGAGCAATTTCATAGAGGCCCCTTCTGCAAAAACAAAAGCAGCTGAGCCTGCATGATTTGGAATGCCTGGAAACTTGGGCTCTTTTGACTCTGTTGGATGGCTTTAAACGCCTCGCGAATTCAACAATCGGAGAAAGGATTTGCCGACCAGGGCAGGCTCGGTCTGCAGCACGATGAGCAAGTTAAGCCGCCTTAAGCTAGCTTGAGCACAACCCAACACCTGAGCAACTGAAGGCGGACCAACTATGTCCATTTGCGGGTTAATAAACCTGGTCGGGCACCATGCAATCCCGAACACATACCGGAGAACAGCCAAACAACATCAGTGGTCATTTGGGATGGTGCCAACACCTGGGGCCCTCCGATTGGTTTCAACATCCACAAAAAGGGGGCCGGCTCGGACTCCGTCTTTGCCAGCTAACAGTGGATGAGCATTGATACAAGTTATAGAGAAGTAGAATGGCCCGAAGCAAAACCTGACTGAGGTACCTGCAACCTGGTTGACCCGCACATGTTTCGCCTTTTTTGTCTCAGAATTTCTGTATACCAATTTGGGATTCACTGGATGGAGTTGCAGTGGGCCAGGCATCTTTGAGCCTCGCCTGCGCGCTGTGCCGGCGCCGAAAGTCGCAAGTCCCTCGAGGCGGGTGAGGGGTGCTCACTGGCACGGTGCGAGGTTCGAACCGCGGATTTCTGCCCAGTGGGTGTAACCAGGGTGTAATACACAAGCCCTTTCATTGGAGGCAGGTTTGCTTTGATTCCAAAAGAGGATCAAACGAAGAGGGTGATTTGTTTGATATCGGGTCCTTTCTGTGTTCTTCCACAGACCCAGCTTTCTCGAGACTCGTGACAGCGTTGGAGCATTCCTGGAAGATTCCTACGGTCATGTACCCTAGGGAAGCGGGAATGTCCGCCCAAAGCCATGCCGGCTGCCGCCACCAATCGGCCTTTTGGCTGTTTCTGGCATTGGTGTTTGGTTCTGTTGCAATATTGCAAATATGCCCAAGTTTGGGTGACGAGATTTGGGCAGTGTTGTTGTTTGCTTTAAGGACGTTTTGGGCATGATTTGAAGAAGCAAGCAAAGGGAAGGGAACTCAACTTGCGAATCAGACCGAAGTCGTAGTCTTTTGCGGCGCACTTCACAAGAAGAAGCAAAGCAAAACTGCGCCGGGGCCGTATGGGGCCTGCTAAAAGGACGATTCGTCCGCTTGGTGCAATCCACTTGGTCCACGAGTCGAACTATAGCCCAGGAGATACTTTCTATCTGCAAGTTCGCACGTAACACAAAGTGAATCGCTCATTTGTTCCCAAGGATTGCGTTTGGGGCACCGGCACCGGCAAGGGATTCCTTCACTTCCCCAGAATTAGTTCCTTTCTTTTTGGCTTTTTGGGGTCCCCTTTGTGTTCCATAACCATGCAAAAAGGATATATTTTTTTGCTGGGGTCCTAATTCCAGCCTAGTTCAGACGTAAAAACCGCAGGTTCCGCCGCGCCCTGGTCACTGGCGGCTTGCGCGGCTTGGGCCTTCGCGTCGCCAAGTGGCTGGCGGAGACTGGGAGGTGCGTCGTGAGCTCGGGATCCGGGGCTTGGGCTGGTCACTTAAACTAAGTCCCCCAGCTAGGTGCCCGGCCTCTCACCCCCTTTCTTGGTTGGGAGGGTTCCCCTAAAACAGGCTACGGAAAAAAGATGGTACCCTTATTCTAAGCTCTCACTGGAGGACCTAGCTTACTGGTAAGTGTCGAATTCAGATACTCGGGGTGTTTCCATTTAGTCTACGTGGAGGCTAAGAAATCATGGGGTCAGCGACGAGATCCCAGGAGTTCACTTTGGTCGTCTAGGAGGTGCCCCATCTAAGAGGCTTGAAATCCTCGTCTTTGGGGAATGCTCAAGTTGGAATTCCTTTTTATGCTGGGGGTCTTGCAATTTTCCTGACTCACGAGCCATACCTCACCCAATTCGCCTTGGGGTACATGTCCAGGAACCAGACATCTTCGCGAATGAGATTCAGCCATTCCAGGAACTTGCAGCCCGGGATGGTGCCTCCCCTTTTTCAAACACTGAAGATCGGGAGAAGTGAAAAAGATGTCTCCGGTCCCCTTTGATTCGCTCCCTGCATTGGACTTGAGCACCTTTTCGGGAAAATAAAAACAAAACGCTCACCTGCACTCGTTTTGGGCCATCCCCTCGACCGGAAGTGGTTTTGATTCGCGGAGCTCCTTCTCCCAGCTCAGAGACCGACTCCGCGCGGCGAAGCGCAGGGCGGAGTCCTTGGTGCTCATGGGCCGCCACAGACCCGAAGGCCGGCACGACGGATGGCGCCCAACCCCCCCCCCTATGCATGGAGTTTTTTGGGGGGTCTTGATTCTCGCGTCATGATTCTAGGACAATCTACTATCTGGGCATGGCCAGAGTCGAACTCTGAGCGCCAAACGCTTTTTGGGTCCCCTTGAAACCGGCCTAAGGCACCCTAACCATACCCCAATGGCCGGAATCAGACACATTGGTTGAGGCATTCTCTGAGGTAGGGAGCCACAGGAGGGCTCGATGGATCCTATGAAGGCAATTCTTCGGGGCACGAAGTGGAGCAACGGAATTGCCTCGGTGAAGGTCAATTCGGCTTCGGTGCTTTGTGTTTGGTAAGAAACTCCCTTTCAAGTCACGAGGTAGGCATGGGCCTGGCCAATGTCGTAAAAGAGACCATCCCTTGTGTGTGTGTGTGTTGTGTTTTTTTTTCTGTTTAACTAACAAACTTGTCAATCGAAAGCAATAAAGGCGATTGGTTTTTGTAGATTCGTCCTATAACTTGCTATGTTTTACGCATGAACGGCCGAAAAGCGCAGCGCTTGGACCTGTGAGGGGTCTTGGCGCGTTTATGAGCCCACGGCTCACGTCACAGGACAAGCGTGTGTACAGCATTGTCTGATTTTCTTAGCTCATGGAACTCAGTTGTTCAGTGGCACCCTTTTTCCCTTTTGTTTGGGTGGCCCCACTAAAAATGGTCTTTCCCTTTTTTCCAGGGTCACTGAACAAATCCCCTGTCCCTTGCATTAAGGGGTTAATCCAAATCAACCAGAGCGGCCGACGAGCGCCCAATCCAAAGGACAATCCAAACCTAGAGCCCAAAGTTGGGGGGCTACCACCCAAGAAAATCGGAAAAACGCCCTCGAGAAAGACTCAGAAAGCCACTGGGTCACCTGGCCAACGGCCAGCGGCAGGGCCCAACGCAGAGCTCTTACAGCTGCTCTCGAAGCAGCTCCCCACCGAGGCGCCTCGCTGGCAAACTGCGAAACGCGATGCTTCCAAACCAAGGGGATGGACCGCTTTTGGGAACCCTTCTCTTTTTGTTGGTCTTGTTTCTTGCTTTTTTGTGTTTTGTATTTTGTTTGGGGGGGGCTGAAAGGGGTCAAACAACCGTTGACAGGGTGGTTGACTTGATAGAGGGAAATTGTTCGGCTTCATTTCTGAGAAAACAGGTTTGATTTGGAGACAAGCAGGTGTTACAGTACTATCTATGTAACTCGTGCTGACATTTTTCAAACAACCTGATGTGTATTCCAAGCAAAACGGGCGGCTCGCTCGGATGAGCTTTTACCTGTGCCCCACGTTCCATCGCCTATTCTGGTTTAAGCATCCCCTGCACTTTTAGATGGGATTTATGTCCCATCTACTTTCACCCCACAGAAAGGTGGGTAACTCAATCTATGAGACAGTTTGCCAATGGATTGGTTTCGTTTCTTCGGTTGCAACCCCAAGCTCAGGCACATTTTGAAGAGCTCCGACGGACTAATGTTGAGCTCAACTTTTTTTCGTAAGTTCATCTTCCGGGGCTTTCGTGTGACTTGAGGTGTCTCAAACCTACGCGAGCGGGCCGGTTTGGGTCAAGTTACTTGGAACAGCGAGGCCTAGGCATCTTGTCGTCTCAGTCCTGGACGTTTCAATCCCAGCAACATGAGTGGGCCTTGTGGGGGAACGCCCTATGTGGTTGGTTTGAAAGGGAAACCAACAGAGAGACAACCATGTTCGGGGTCCCCTCGTGTAGAGACAAACACAGATGCGTGTTTGGGTCAGACATGGTCAGACCCGCTGCATTTAGGCACGGCTCGTGCCAGTTTGCTCGGAACCTAAGATGAAGTGAGTAACCAGTTCGCACAAGCACCGCGAACTTGTGGCCCACCCATCTTCCGTCAAAGCTCTAATTATGTGCCAGCCGTGATTGTTGGGTATGCTAGCTGATTGCTTCTCACCATCCTCGTATGGTTATTCCCTCAATCAGCAAGAGAACAAAGATCAACCTGGCATAGCACGTGGTTGGCTTGCTTTCTTCAGGATTTGTATTTAGAGACCCTCCCGACTCGACCGTGTGAAATGTGTAGACATGCCGCAGTACATCATGTGTTTGTTTTCTTCAGTCTCGCTCCGTTGACAGGTGTGTGTAGGCCCTAGTTTGTGAGACATATACGGGTATGTTCGGAGGACGGCTTTCGGTTCCTGGCGACGTTGTAGCAGCAACTCACCGTTGCAGCTAAGGGGAGTACAGGCTTTCATTTGCTGAAGAATGGTTTTAAAGAAAACCCATCACTACTGGACTTTTCTGGGGTCATTATATTTTCTGTTGATTGGGGTCATCAAAGTCAGAAACTGGGGTGGTATAGGGGGTGAGTTTGATGGGGGTGTATTGGGGCCAGTGTTCCAGAAAACTTAAGCAACTGGGGATACACCGAATTATCACCGGCAAGGAACAGTAACTCACCGAATCCCGAAGATAGGTGGCACGGAGCCCATACGTGTTTCCGGCACGAGACCTCGCGATGTGTTTGTTTTCCCGCAAGAACCAAGGGTTGAACTAAGTCTAAAGCACCAGGCTCCAAACCAGCAGTTTCCCATTTGGGTATGGGTCAAAATCAAACCAGGTTTTAGTCCATGTTTCCATTTACCAGGGCCCCATTTTGGGGTTACCCTATGTTTGACCCACACCCATCCCAAACGAAGCAAGGATTGAACTCGGAACCGAAAAAGCCCAAACCACTTACATCGGCCTCGAGGTCTGCCTGGCGAACGTGGCCTCCTGGAAGGAGGCCAGACTAGGTTTGAGGCCACCGCCCCGTGCTGGCTTTGTAAAAAGAACCTCGAAGCTTGTCTGGGAATGGCCAAGTGCACTTTTGGCTTCGAAGCTTTTGCCTTGCTCAGCTTGAAACCTGCCACTTTGGCTTGATCTAAGTCTGGCCTGGTCTTGGGGCATTTGCCGCGCATGTTCGTTGCCTTGCCCTCTTTCTCTCGTTTTTGGATTCGGTACCTTCCGTGTTAGTTTGAGCAGACCGAACCATTGGACCCGATTCAGACCCATTTCTCACACCTTCAGGTCTTCGAGTGTTCAAAAATTCTCAGTCGCCGGCGCCCCGAATTGTTGCTTTTTTACTTTCATGTTTTTGGGAGAAAGGGACACCAAAAGGATTTAAAGGAAGTGTTTCTTCTTTTTTGCATGGATTTTGAAGGGACACCAAAAGGAAGCCCTTGCCATCTTGGGGTCCGATTCCTATTTTGAGACACCCCTTTCTGCTCACCTCCCCACAAATGACGGAAGGGACCCCGAAACGCACACGTTGAGGGATCTCCTGGGAGACTCGCTCTCGGGGACTTTGGGGTTGAAACTGGCTCGTTGTTCCTGGCGTCATTTCGTTTCATCACGGAGGCCACAGGATCCTGTGGAAGTCATAGTGGCTAAATAATAAGTAATAGCTATACTTCTATCATGACTAAATTTCCGGTTTAAAGACCTAAGGGTCCCCAACCAATTTGATTTATACGCCTACATACCCCTTACTTGGTTCCGGTACCCATGGTATGGGAACCCCAAATGGGCGAACATCTACCCTTGGCTGCTCTAAACGGTTTACCCAGCCCTAAAAAACACGGGTTAAAATGATAGCCCTACCCCCCACTAACACAGCTCCTGTGGGAGGATACCTGGAGGATCAGTTTGCTCTACAAGTGCTCTCTGTGAAATGCCATGTTAGTGGGAGGGAGGGTACCTTTGGCAGGTCAGATTGACCAACCCAGCATCCAATTGGTATGTACAAACATGCCAGAAAGAAGCCAAGGAAGAAGTGCCGGGAGCTGTTTCAGCCTGCGCGGCTGAAATAAACCACGAAAACTGCCTGCCTTTGAATCCTTGCTTCGTAGCCTGAAACACAACAGATGGGATAATTCCTTCAGTTGGTTGGGGTCCTTTTGTTTTCTGCTGGCTTACAAAAAAGGGACCCTTATTTTGAATACACAAATGTAACCCGTAACAATGGCGAAATTCGCGTGTAAGCAAAGGGGATGACTGTACCCCAAATAAGGAAATTGTGTGATCTCTTTAGGACCTCGACCATAAAACAGGCTTCAGCTTCATGTACGGTGGTCATCCACACCTTGACGGTGGCCTTTGATAATCGTAAGGGATTCCGTGGAGCGCCCACGACAAAACCGTCCCCTCAAAGGTCTCTACATACTGGGAACTCCGGATTCATAAACCCCAATTGACAGAGCTCTTTGGGAGGGAACACCCCTCTACCAAGACAGGTTTGTCGATCTGGGGTCAGCATTAACTGTCCTACTTTAAGCGATCGGAACCATGTGAACCCGATAGAATCGCGACCGGATGTTCTGATCTCTTCGGGTCGACCCCTCCGGTTCGCTCCGTCCAGGGGTAGGGGAGTTGGATTGGTTTGATTCTCTGCCCTGGTTCTTGTTGAACCTACTCTCTTGTGCAGGAAAAGCGTCTTCCAGGATCTTTCAGTCAGAGGGTACATCACTGTTGTTGGTATGTTTTTCGGTTTTCAGGCGCTTAGGTTTTCTAATTCTGTTAATTTTAGTGGGTGCAAGAAACATAAACTTGTTTACCACCATACTACCAGTTGGGAAGGGGGTAAGCCCCTTCAATCCATGGCAAGAAGCTGCGAATCAAAGCTGTTCCAGGTGCAGACCCTGCCTTCTGATTGCGACTTGGTGGTGCACTGCGCGGGGACGGTCAAGGACTTCGATGTTGATATTTGTCGTCTGGTCGGCTCTCGGGAAGCGCACAGTTTGGGTCAGGCAGCTAAAAACTGGTGGTTTGGGTTGGTAGTTTGGATTTGGATTTGAACCCCTGGCCCTTGTTGAGGGTAAATGGGAAACCACCCCAGATCCACACTACTAATTAGTGGGAAGCTGATTGGTTTACTGATGCTCAAGACCCAACCGTTGGAATCTTAGACATGGATCAAAGGAAGGAACACCTTCCCCGAAAACCATGTGTTGTTTGCCTGTTGGTTTGTTATTATTTTGTTCCCCTTCCCACCGTTCCTTTTTGTTTCTCTTTCTCTTTGTCTTTCTTTAGTTATTTTGTTTCTGTGGTATGTCTCCCGTTGTTTGCTTGGCTTGGCTTGGCTTGGCTTGGCTTGGCTTGGCTTGGCTTTGCTTGGCTTGGCAGGCCTGCTTGCTTGCTTGCTTGCTTGCTTGCTTGCTTGCTTGCTTGCTTGCTCGCTCGCTCGCTCGCTCGCTCGCTCGCTCGCTCGCTCGCTTGCTTTTGCTTGCTTGCTTTTGCTTGCTTGCTTGCTTTTGCTCGCTCTTGCTCGCTCGCTCGCTTGCTTGCTTGCTTGCTTTCTTTTGCTCGCTTGCTTGCTTGCTTGCTTGCTTGCTTGCTTTGCTTTTGCCCGCTTGCTTGCTTTTGCTTGCTTGTATGCGCGTGTATTTGTGTGCATGTGTCAGCATGAGTTGTGTTATGGATTGCACGATCAAGCTGTTGCATAGCCGATGCATGCCACGCTTTCCGCCATAATCCTTGACACGTGCACATGCAGTTGCACCGGACCGGCGTCATGCAGCATTTGCGTTGGGCCCTGACACAAAAACGGCTCCTCGTTTTCACCTATCCCCTTGTTTGGTGACAGCAAAACGAAACGAGAGGTTCGGGGGCGACGTGTTCCGACGTGTTTTCGACGTGAGGACGGCTTGTTGTTGAGCCTGACGGAGGACGCCGTGACCAAGGCAGCCGAACAAAGTTTGGTTGCGTGTGTTTGTGAGCTTGCTGAGAAACGAAGGTCCGGATGAGCGTAGCCCGCTTAAAAGGGCCTGGTTCCTTAGTTTCGCCCATGGCGTGCGAGAGGCACTCAAGAATAGTCTCATGTTGCATAGCTTGCTGAAATCGAGTTTTTCTGTTACCCTTATTCTGGTCGGGTTCCCGGCGCGTTCCCCCGCCTGCTTCAAAAACGACGGCGCCCGGTGTTCTGCGGGTTTGCCGTTTTTTCAGGGGACCCCCTCCCCCACAACAAAAAAGAACACATCAACGGAGATGTGTTTATGGCCCGTTGGTTTCCCGTTCACGGCCTCCCAAAAAAATCGCTGAGGGTCTGTCTGAGCGAGTCTCGGCGTTCAGGTGCTGGACCCGAAGATCCGGGGCGCCCTGCACCTCAGGAGAGGGGAAGCTTGGGAAGGATTCCCTTGAAGACCTTGTCTAGGTCCCCCAGCTAGGTGCCGTTTTTTTACCAACTTTTTTGGGGGAGGGTTCCCCTACTAAAATAGACTGCAGAAAAAGAGTACTCTTATTCTAACCTCTCTACTGGAGGACCTAGTTGTAAAGACCTTGTGGACAACCTTGCTTCTTGCTGCGATAAGTAAAAATAGCCTTTTTGAGTGTTGGGAATGAACCGGTTGTCGGGGATGGTTGAAGGGGCTTTGAGCACCAAGGAAGCGCAGGCACAAGCATCTGTCTCTGAGCCTCGAGAAGAAATGGTTGAGGGCCATAGCGGGATCCCCTTCCATGTCGCACGGTGCACTTGAGGTAACACCGCTGAGTTGTTCCGTCAACGCATCAATTATTGTATCTGCTTCGACGGGCAGGGAAGGAGAAGTGGAATGACCCCGGACTAAACCGTCCAATGTTAGGTGGATTCCTTTGCGGGAATCCTTTTTCCGGTTCATTCCCAAAACGAGCACCGGCAAAAGGATTTATAGGGGGGTGGGGCCCCCGCGAGAAGTGGTCTGATTCCCCACTAAACCCAGGGACACCCCCTATAAAGGCAAATGAAAGTATCGCTCAGGTCAGGTTCTGAAGGCAAGCTTCTGAAGTATGTGTGTTTTCTTCGGCATGAGTAATGAAACCCCATGAGTACACTTCGATTTGCATGTTCAAGTCAATGTTTTTTTCAAAGTTGAAAACGCACAGCCACAGATCAGCATCCAGCTTGTGCGGGCACGATGTCATGGGCGACCTTCAAATCTGAAAATTGCCTGCTCTTGAGGAGCTCCGATAGGCATTTCCAGGCGGAAGTCACTGGATCCGCGTACTGCGGATGGCCACACGGATGGATAATTGTCTTTCTTCCAATTCGGATGGATGAAACATGGGAGGATAAACCATGTACCAACTGCATCTTGTTTCTATCCATCTACCCCTTTGCCGAGTTGCCGAGTCGCTCCCCTCGCATCTGAGCTTTGCAGGAAGAAGTACCCTCACGCGACGAAGGCGCGAGGAATGGGCCTTGGGCCAAGGGTCCTAGTTCTGCTCAGTAACTCTCGCTTCTTCAGTTGGTTTTGGAAGGCACCGAGAAATATGTGTTTGTTTCCCGCCCTCAAACATCTGCCACAGGCTCACTCCCCGAGCTCATGGGATTCAAACGTTTTGGGTTTGGACCAGTTTACTGGTAGACATAAAGTTTGGAATTGTTTTGGCCAGTCCACTCATCGCACTGGGATGGTTCATTCGGGGAGGAAGTGAAGGGGGCCAGGCTGTCTATAGGTTGCTTCCCAGAATGCTTCCCAGAAGTCTTCTGAGAGTCAATTCTAATGTCCAAAGAATCTTTTCTGGGTTCTCGGGGGACCTTTGTTGTGAGAGTTAAAAGCGTTCATCCATAGTTTCCTCACCCCAATCAAAAGTGCATTGTTGTAAAGGGTCTGCCTTATTTTGAGACGTCAACATGTTTGTTTGATTTCCCTTTGGGGTGCCTTTCAAAAAAGGCGCTCCCTTCGGCGAGTGAGTAAAGCTGCCCGGGGTCAACATTGGTGGCTTTTTGGTATGCGCTGTTTTCGCCGGCCGAGACGTCGACGTCCGCAGGTTGCCTTCTCTTCCAGCTCCGGACTGTTCGGAGTGCCCGGGCAGTCCACCTATGCCGCAGGCGAGCTGCGATTTCCGCCGCGTTTTCTGGGCGTGGGATTCGTGGTGAGAGCCTGGTGCCTTAGGGATTGGCTGTCCCAAAACCCAAGGACGCCCTCCTTCCATTTGTCCATGTTTTGTTGTTTGTTTGCGGGGGTCCCCTGTTTTGACACATAGTTGCTTTGTGCCTCTGACTGAAACGTTGCCAGCTTGCACCTTGCCCCTGCCGAAAAGGATGGTAGAGAAGATGTGCACGCGGACCAAGGATTCAGGTCTGACTTATCCTCCATTTTTCACATGTAACCCAAAACGGAGGTCGAAGTGTGAAGATTCCTCCTACGAGAGGATTTGGGGTTCTATGAGAATTTGACGGGGGGGATTAACCACCCCACCAGGGAAAGTTATATCTGTCCACTTCTCTTGGCACCAAACTCTGATGGAAGAACGTGGCACTTTGTTTGCAGTTTAAAGTGGTTTACCTATTGGAGAAGGATCGGTCATCCTAACTAGCAACAGTTAGATTGTTTGAACTCCATGTTTGGTGTGTGTTTTGGACATGAAGGACCGATTGCCCACTAGCTAGCACAAAGAACATGTTGTGGCATTGGGGCAGAACAAATTGAAATTGGGACAAACCATGCGAGAAGGTTCTTCTGTTCTTCCCCCATCCCTGGTCGTCCATTTGTATCCTGCGTCTGTACCTTTGTACCTTTATATCAAGCTCAGGGGTTTTCACCTCTCAATCTTGATGCTTGGTGCGCATCGGGCTGAGCCCCTCTCTCTCCATATTCTTGTCGCCCATCTTCGGGGACTTGGAGAGATAAACAGTTCACACCTTGGGCCAGTCCGCGCAGGAAATAACCTTTTGAAGACCATGTCTCCCAAAACTTGGGAGGGCCAACGCGTGAAAAGTCAGTTTCTCAAGCCCGTCATGTTGCCTATGTGCGCGTCTCTTCAAAGGGAGCCCTTGTTGGGGGAGGCGCGTTGATATTAGGCCGTGCTGTTTTTGCAGGTTTCAGCCCTTTCTTGGGGCTGGGGTGGGGGGTGGGGGGATGAGATGGTAGCGACATCGTTCACGAGCTGCATGCCCGCTGCCGTAGCTGCTCAGCGGCATGGACACCTCTTCTTGCGCTGCTTTTGCTCTTTCTCTTGTTCTTTTGCTGAGGCTTGCTGGCTGTGCCCACCCACACCCGCGCTCGCTGCTTGGTGTTGCTTGGCTTGCTGGCCCCTTTTACTTGGACTCCCGCATTGACGTGTTACTCTGACTGGCACGGACCCTGCGACTGCCTTTGTTCGTTCTACCTCCTCCCTGTCCTGCCGGGGCCCTCTTGATTGCGATCTACTGGCAACAACTTTGCCTTGTCTCCGTCCATGCGAAGCATAACAAGAATGAGTGGACACGCGCCGTGAAGCGCAGGAAGGTTCCCAAGCGCGTTGCCGCAGTAACTCAGCGCATAGACCGCTACTGGCAATCTCTTCAGAAGTTTTTGCCCAGTTCTGTGAATAGCAAAGCAGGGCGTGGCTTTGCTGCAGTACATATTCAGTATTGTTTGGAGAGGCGCATTGAAAGATGATTGCGATCTTATTCAAGGGTTGGCGCGCATCGCACGAAAGGTCTCAACTTTTCACAAACTACTTTTCGAAATTTAGGCACTTCTTGAACCCAAAGACATAGAACGCTGCGAAAAAACGTTGCATTTGTAGGGTCGGAGGCACGAAACCCTTTTTTTTTCACCTTTCAAGAGGGTGCATGCACAGTTTTTACTGTAAAACACAATGGATCAGGATCTTGCCGAGGTGCAAAAATGGCCGCCGTAGCACGGCCTTCTATCAACACGTGACCTTTTTGGGGGGTGGGTGTCAAGGGAAACCAAATGGACACCAACCACTTTGGGGCTCCCCTATTTTTCAACAAACCCATATGAATACAAACTCCAGTCAATGAGACAAAGGACTAGTGGCTTTGTTTTTGGGACCGAATCGCCTTGACCTCTTGAAAACAGATGGTTTTGCATTGAACCTGCAAAGGGTGTAATCACCTTGTTGGCTCAAGGCAAGAGGAGCAGCCCAGAAAAAACTGAAGTCCTTGAGATGAAACGGATCCAAGTGCCCTCCAAACGGAGGGCAACCGCCAAGATGGCAACGGTGTCCTTTTGGCTTCCCGACAAAACGAAACCCAAAACATCAATAACTGCCAAAAAGTCACAACCAACTGTGGGAGGAAAGTTGCAATCAGCTGATCAGTTTGCCATTCAGAGGACACTGATCAGTGAATCATATCTGCCCGACACGGGGGATTTCGACTGATTCGGGTTTCGGTGCGGCCTTATAGGGGACCCAATACATTTATGTTCAGGTCTTTGAGGATTTACATTTGCGTAGGTGTTTGTTTTCAGGTCTTGTTGTTTCTTGTGACATCGGCATATCATATCCCACTTCACGGTGTTTCTCCCACCCGTGATTCACCGGCAGAGCACTAACTCTCAGCCAAGTGCCAAAACTTGTGCTAGTCACAATCGATCAAATGACCTTGCACATGTGTTCAGTCTCCACGCACCTAAACTTTCTCAACATGCCAACTTGGTTTGGCCATGAGTTCCAACAAAAGAACCCCCAACAAAGTGGTTGGTGGACACAACACCTCACCTAAATGATGTCCACCAGTTCGGGTCGCGAATTAAAATTCAACCCGATTTGGGTGTGTCTACCAAGAGGCCATTCGGTGTCCCTCAAAATCGGCACACTTTCAGCACAGCCGTGCAGCGTCGCATTCCGGAGCGGCGACGTCGAGTCACGTCGAGTCAAGTCACGTTGAGTGGCAGGTTGTCAGAAGCCCCTTTGCACACCAGCAACATATAGCATATTACTTGAAACCAGGACCCATCTCCCAATGATTCCATTCGACACCATACATGTACAGGTACCCAGTGGAACCAAGCATTTCAGCCGCCACAGTGGCACTGGAACCCAGTTGCCCAGTGGTGCCCTTGTTTCCTTTTTGGGAAGGGTGTCCGTTCCTTTAATTTCAACCAACCAAAAAAGGAGGCCGATTCCTTTTTTCCCCTGGAAATTCCCACTGGTTGCATTTGAGGGAATCCCAAAACGGCTCGAGATCAGCTCAATGGCTTGGGCGCTTGGCCTCAGGCAACACCTTTGTGGATGCCGTCATGCCGTCAGTGCAGTGGGGAGGCGCATTTCCGCGGCTTCGCCGGAGGTTCCCCTGAGGGGCTGGAAATGAGGAAAAAGTTCCACAGCGTCTTCGCGTGGGAAGTTCCGAGGTTCCCAACTGAACGCCTTAGCAATCAAAGGCAGAATGTTTAGGTCCATGAACTCTGGGAATCCATTTTGGACCGTTTAGAATCTCTTAGCAGTATGCCATCATTCAGCAACAAGCAATGTTTTGATTAAGCCATAAACTAGGGGTTCATTCCTGGGTTTCATTCCTGGGACGTATACATGCAGCCTTCGAAGCAATGAGTCTCAAAGCATGGAAACTGAGTTTAGAAACGGTTTAGGAATGAGTCTAGGCCTTAGCAAATGACTCTCAGGAGTCGGGGTTCAGTTGCAGAATCAGCAAACTCGTTTTTTTCCTTTTGGTTCCCTTTCGAATCCATTTGGGGGGGTTTCAAAAATGGAGAAACATGTCCAGTTGAAGAGAACAACAGGCAGTGACAAATACTGAGCAACCACTCCACCGACATTTTTGTTTGTCTCTTCCTGGATTGATGTTTTGTCTCAATGGCTCGACCTTTTTGTGTGAGCCCGGTGATTCATAAAGGGCGTCACCTTGCCGGGGCATGGCAAGCTCGGGTTGCTTGAGCGTGTTGTTTTTCAGTTGGGGGGGAACATCCAAAAGGTGTCCCAATTTATGGGCAACACTCATCATGAGGAACCCTGTTACAGTTTGAGAGCAGTTTTGAAAGAAACCGGCAAGCCCGCTGTGTAAAAACCCTGAAAAATGGCTCATCCGTACTCGCTATGACTCCCAAACAAAGCATTGTCAAGTTTGGATTCGTCTGGACTGCATTGCATTGTTCGGAAAGGTTCGTCTGGAAACGGGTGTGTGTGTGTGTGTGTTCTTGTTTTGTATATTAAAGGGGGGGTTGTTTGATTCAACTGAGAAATCAAAAAGAGAACCACTATTTTTTGGAAAAACAACACCAAACATGTTGAGGCAAGCCCGGATTCATTTGAAGACTCGGAGTGAAGGCCAACAGTTCCCTGGTTCGATAGGAGAGTCAGGTAAACCCGCCTTGTTGGTTCAATCTCAAACCTGGGCGATTCCCTGACCAAGAGGCGTGGTCTCAAAGAAAGGGCGCCATTGTGTCAAAGCTCTACATGGGTCTGGGCAATTGGGCTTTGCCCCATTTGATACTTTGGGTTTATTCCGGAATCACGTTGATGGGGTTTCCCCCGGTTTCACCTGGATGGCAAACTTCTGGCTTTAACTTGTCTTGTCCGCAACCTTGCTCCATGGGTTGTCCAGAGATGTGGGTGTGTCTTTTTTTTGGGGGGGAGGGAAGGCTGGTTTGGTGGGTTTTAGAGGCAAGCACAAAGGACACCGTTGCCATTTTCGGGTACAAGTCCCTTTGAGACAATGTCCCTTTGGCCTGCACAGGCTGGGGAGAGACCGGCATGGCAACGGATCTAGGGATCAAGCCGAGACCTCAGACGCCACTTTTACGCGGGAGCGTGATGACGCGCTGGGGCTGGTTCACCCGTCTGTCCACAGATGCAAGCTGACAGGGGGGTGGGAAGTGTACTTTCCTTTGGGCAAAAGCCTTCTGGCCCCTTCCAGGATTGGACAGAGGCATTTCTGTTTCACTGAGCCCATCACACCTGCATGACCAAAGCACCTTCTACCCCGCATTAACCTGGGCAGCTGGCAGCTGGCCATGCTGATTCTGAGTGTGTTCCTGATGAATGATGCGTCCCGATGAAGGATGCATTCCTTTTTGGTTGCACAGTGTGGACTTGATGAGATTTGACATGTGGGTAACATGAACTTGCAGCCCAGAGAATCGAAGAACTCACGCGGTGATCCAATTGAAGGTGTGATGTTTAAAAAGGGACCCTTGCAAAGGTTGGAAAAGGACGCCCGCTTGCGTTGATTACCCAAAACAAGAGGAGAACAGGACACCTCTGTGTAGTATATCCCTCTGAAAAAAACATGACCCTACCAAAGCAAAAGTCATTTGAAGTGGTAACCCAAAGGTGACGTCTCTGAATGTTGAGGAAGTTGAATGCACGAATGGGACCCCATGGCCACCAACTGAGTTTGGAGGTTGACTCCATTGCTTCCAGTTTTAACTTCTATGGGTGTGTGTATGTGTGTGCGTGTTTTTGAGGCGTACCGGGTACCCTTTGGGGGCTTGAAAAGGGGAGCGACTGACAACCCCACCAAACCCGTGCAGGGGGGGTGGGGGTAGGGTGTGGGCTGCTCCTTGGACTACGTTGGCCATAGGGCTGAAGTTCGAGGGGCCTCAAGCGGCAAGTGTTTTGCACTTTTCGGTGGGCTCCAGCTTTGTCAACGTAGGGGTCCAACTTGAAATTGATTGGTCCAACTTAACTTTTCACTTCCCGAGTTGGGCTTCCAACTTTTTGCGAGACCATTCTAGTCGGTCAATCTACGCAAGTTCAGATGTGTATTTTTTGCCCGGTACACTCGGTGGGAGGTGAGACATGTTCGACCAAAAGCGTGCCGAGGCCGCAGCCGGGGGAGAACTTCATGTCCGTGGCCGACGGCCTTGAATGCTTCGGCCGGATCCTGGATGGGGCCCTGGCGCGGGCCCCGGAGCGGCTTTCTTCGCGCGACGGGAGATATCGGTGTGGCGCTGTTTGCTTAGGCCCCCTCCCAAGGAAAAAACAGAATGGAACCCAAGGAACCCAAGGAACCTAAAGCAGAACCCAAGCATCAGAGATGCTTCGGGGGGAAAAACAAACTAAATATCATCGTGGTGTTCCTTTTGGTTGTCCTTTAACAACCAGAAAAAGGGGGCGCCCTCAACAAAAGACACACCCATAGCATGGGGGTGTCAAATGGCTGCTTCTTTGGACCCTAAGGAAACGGTGCCGAAGAATTCGTTCAAAGGGGCTACCGCTTTTCCGGGAGAAGTGTAAGGGAGCATTCATCGGCTCACGTCGCTCGCTCGCTTCTTGTGTGTGTGTGTGTGTGAGTGCCATGCAGTCAACTTGAGATGACGCTCCCGAAGAGAGGTCAAGAGAGGAAAACAACACATGTCCAGGCCATGGACATGTTTGTTGCGTCTTGGTCGTCAACTGGTGGCGTGGACATGGACATGTTTGTTGCGGTTCTGTTCTGGTAGAAGAAGCCAATCTCCTTGGCTTTGTGTGTTCCTGGGTGTTGTTGATGCGTCTAACATTTGCTCCGTTTCGTTGTTCGTTACAGTCTTTCTTAAGGCAAGTTCTGCAAAGTAAAGTGGGCTGGTTGATTGGTTGAGTTGTGGATCAATCGTACGTTTGATTTGTTGGTTGCTTGTTTGCTTTATTGATGCGGCGTGTCATGTCTTGTTCGTTCAATCAAATTTGGTTTGATTTGGCTGCTTGATCAGTTGCTGGGCTGATCGGGTATCTGGAGAGACTGACTGTGCCATTGATGGATCCTTGTCTATTGCTGTGATTGGTTGACGCATGTGACACATTTTCCCTGTAGGGGGTCTGTGGTTGTTGTTGGGAAGCATTTTACATGTTTGCTGATTGTGGTTTACTGGGAAATCCCCACTTAACTGCTAAAGATTAGATTGCCGCTCCCCTTCCAACGTCAACCAAGGGTCTTTTGGGGTGTTTGCGTGTTGCCAGACAAGTTTTCCAAACTCACTGATGCAAGCGCGCCTTCGTGCTGATCCAGCTGCCCAGTGGCGCCCAGCTGTCTTCTTTCGGGGGAAGGGCTGCCCTAATTCAACCAACCTGCAAACAGATGCCATCGGATGCCATCGGATGCCCTTTTTCTCCCATGGCCGGGCATCTGAGCTGAGGATCGCAAGATCCCTTACGCCATTCTGGATGTGCGCCTCGGAGCACCCGACCCCCAGCCGCTTTATACTTCATGTTGCCCGCGGGTTGCTCGCGTCGTGGTCTTTGTTGCCGCCTTGTGGAGTTGGGGCTCTGGCGCATCTACGACTCAGCGTCGACCATTTCGGGCAGTTGCTCAGCATAGGCCGAGTTTCAGAAAGAGTCCTGTTTGATGTTGTGGGTTGATATCGTTTTGTAAGGAGGCGAGGATGAACTTGCTCAGCCCGTAGCCAGTAGCCAGGTGATTTCGTGAGCATGTGCTGACCGGCTCAAGCTGGAAGTCGGAATGAGTTGAAATTGGGGGGGAGAGCCTTTTGGTGAACATGATTCGCATGGGGGATGTTGCAACTATTCGCCATGTTTGAGGGTGTGCTGCATAAGATGCATACATATTCTGCCGGACTCCAAGACTTGAAGAGTTGCACATGTTGGGTTGGGAACCAGCTGACCACGCCCTAGGGGTGGATAAAAATGAACAACTTTGTGACTTTGTTCAAACCTCAGGGGCATAAACCGGCCAAAAGAGGAGCAACCTAACAGCCAGAAATCAGTCGCGTTCGCGTGAAACTGAAGAATTTGATCGGTCAATATGGGGTTTTACATCCGTTGCATCCGCAGTGTGGCTGTTCAAGCGTGAAAATGTGCGAGCAGCGCACTTGGACGGTTTGTTGTTTCCTTTTGGGCCCCAAACCGGTAACCCTTGAATCTATAGGTTATCAGCCGTAGGCCCCTAGCTCCAAGCAATGGACGGTTCCCTTGTGCCAGTTGATGGATCCAACATGCCTGTGGATGCTGCCGGAGTTAGCTCCGACAACGCCACCGGCAGCGGTGCGCGAATGTTCGCGTCAAGCGCTAATGCGCAGTATACAGTATAACCGCACCCTGATGAATTCCCTTCAACTGTACAATGCCGCAATCTTTGCTTTCAGCTGTAATGCATTTGCAAGCGGAAAACCGTGAGGAGCTCCGTGCCGCACAGAATCAGCTGCATGCACACTACGCTGAGTGTGTGCAAGCCCAGTCGCATAGAATTCGTGAATACGAACAGCGAGTGAGCGATGAGTTCATCCAAGAAGTGAACTTCGCTGAAGCTAGGATAAGCCAAGTGTGTGAGGAAAACGCCCAAGCATTGCATGAAGTGGAAATGGGACACAAAACAACTGAGTTTAGGCAAGCCATCGAATCCACCCTGGCGGAAGCCCAGCAGCTCCTTCATGAGCAAGCTGCAAAGCACGCCGATGACACAGCCCGTGTCGAAGCGAAAAACGCCAGGATGATCGATATGATGGCCTACCAAAACGGGCTTCTGCAGGACGAGCTCGATGAGCTGAAAAGGTATCAGAAGCAACACGACCTCCGCGAGGAAAGATCGAAGCCCAAAGGGGTAGGTGATACCCGAGAGGATTCACCAGAGTTGATGACCGACGACATGAAGTCAGCTCGGTCCCAAAGGTCAATGTTGGACCCGTTGTCCAATCCATTTCAATATGCAAAGGAAAAGTTGAGGTCGCTTGTTACCTATGACGGTTACGAGGTTGAATATACCCCTAGCGTGATTCCAACTGCCGAAAGCAAGAAGCATTCGCCAAAATGTTGATGAAGTTAGTGAAAGGCCACACGAACGATGAAAAGCCCAGAACCCGCGAAAGCGAGACGTTGCGATTCAAGGAGATGCCAACTCCTGAAACGTACCGTGAATGGAAGACATCGGTTCGTGAGGATGTCCGCGCTGCATCTGACCGTCCAGACGAGGCTTGGCCTTGGATCATGGAAGTCTGGTCCGACCGCGAGGATAAGAAGAAGCTGTTGGAGGAGCTCGGCGAACCGGGAAAATTCGTGACCCTAGACACGAAGATTCTCGCAGCGCTCACGCGTTCAGCGAAAGGCGATCTGGCTCAGCGAATCCTGACAGCAAAGGAAGAATGTGCCAAGGAGGGAAAGGTCATGAGAGGAAGGCAGGTCTTGCTTATGTTTGACCAATATTTCAAGACCAGTGAAGAAGCCGGAAACCTCTACTCCTTGGAGGACCTGTTGCGTGTCTCGCGACACGGCGAAGGAATCATTGATCTCAAGCGTTTCCTAAACGCTTGGGATTCCGTGATCGCCGGCATGAAAAGGCCGCCAGAAGAAAAGGTGTTGAAAGACATCCTGCTTCGCCGAGTGAGAAGCTGCCATCTGTTGCGGTACGACATTGATACATATGATCGTTGCCGTGATGATGATCCCAACAAGTCGTACGATTTCCTAATGCGTTGCATGAGGGATCTAATCGAGAGGGATAGGCTTCGCGAGAACCGAGAGCGCGTGTCCAAAGTCAATGCCAGTAAAGCCCCGACGCCCAAGGCTGGTGCCGCCGCCCCTGAAAAGAGGGACCCCAAGAAAAAGAGCGCACCTAAGCCGAAGGACACCGAGGAAAAGTACTGCTTTGACTTCCAGAAGGGCTCGTGCACGAGGGGGGCAAACTGCCCTTACGCGCACCGCAAGGAGCCGCGAGGACGCTCCGCGACCCGTGGCAGGCCGAGTTCCCCCAAAGGCAATAAAGGAGAGAAAGCACCGTGTTCTTTCTTTGCCCAAGGGAAGTGCATGCAAGTTTAGCCATGCCTCCACGGGCGGCAAATCAGCCGCCGCGGCATCGAGCAACGAGGCCAATGCAAATCCTGCGGCTAAGAAGCGTGCAAATTCACCTAAGCCTAAGCCCAAGGCCAAGGCCGCTGCAGTCTGCACCAGGTACGCCATGTTCGCAAAGCCGATCAATCCGATTGGGGTGTCATTCGACACTAACGCTCACGTGCATGAGATCCCCGCCGAAGGCGATGGTTTCAAGCTTGAGTATGAGGAACGGCAGTACAACAGGATGTTTCCAAATGCTAAGGACTGCCCCAGGCCGACCAAAGGGACGAACAAGGCAGCACGCAAGGCCGCGAACCAGTTGAATGCCGTAATCAAAGCCAATGAGAATGGAGCCCAGCCCGCTTGTGGTTTCATGTGCGATGTGGAATCCGATTCCATCTCAAGCCTATCGTGTGATGAGTGCCTGAGAATTGCCATGCCGCCTCACGATGTTCGCAAGGATGTCGAAGCGCCAAGGGCAGCCACCCCTGCACCAAAGGGAAAGGATGTGTGGCTCATTGATTCCGGTAGTGAGCAGGACCTCATCAGCAAAGCTGCACTGAGGAATGCGTCCAAGGCAATCCGAAAACAGGCTCCTCAGCCTATTCGCCTTGTGACTGCAAACGGAAACATCACTGCTTCCGAAATCGCCGACATCAATGTCGATGCATTGTGTGAGCCTGCTCAGCCTTACATCCTCGAGAGTTCTCCCGCAGTGCTGTCGCTGGGTGTGAAGTGCCTGGATCAAGGATATTCCTTCCATTGGGAATCCGGGAAGGCGCCAACCATGGTTCGCCCTGATGGTGCTCTGATCCAGCTCAAGGTTCACGGTCATGTGCCATACATGGATTCTAGTTGTGAAGCTGAGCCATCGTTGAGTGCAGTAGCAGCATCCAAGCCAGCGCCTGCACCGGTTCATGACGAAGGCATCGACGAAGGTGATGATCCCGACGACGAAGTTGAGCGGTTTGTGAGATCCCGCAAAGAGCAAGATCTGGTTGCCGAAGCAAGTACCAAAGAGCACCTGTTTGCACACTATCCGAAGAATCCCTTTTGCCGCACTTGCCAACGTGCCAAGATGCTTGCCCCATATGCAAGATCGAAAGGCGGGCAGGGAAGGCTCGAGACGAAAGCGTTTGGAGATCACATCATTGCTGATCATGTGATTCTCAAGGCCAACATCGAGCAAGGTATCAAAGGTGAATGGTGTGCTCTTGTGATCAAGGACGTGCATACGCAGTTCAGGTACGTTTATCCGTCGACCGGCAAAAGCACGGAGCAATCCATTGCAGGGATCCAGCATTTCATTTCCGGTAGGGATGAGGTTGAGGTCCTCTACACCGATAACTCCCGGGAATTGAAAGCCGCAATAGAGCAGTTGGGGTACCGTCATCAGACCTCCATTGAATATGTTGATTCTTCCAAATCTTTCGTGGAAAGGGAAATCAGACATCTGTTGGAGGGAGCACGTGCGAACCTTGTTCAGTCAGGGTTCCCACTGTCGATGTGGCCATTTGCAATCCAGCACAATGCAGTTGCGACCAACATCCTGCCGCAGTTGAACGGAAACGATTCGCCATGGTACCTCAGGTTTCACAAGACCTTTGATGAAGCTGAGATACCCTTCGGAGCAAAGGTACTGTTCTGGAACAACCCTGCACGAGCTGACAATCAGGCAGGCAAGACTTCGCCAACATCAAATGAAGGCGTGTTTCTCGGGTACCACATTCAGCCTGGGTTCGCATGGAAAGGTGAGTTCCTTGTTGCAAAACTAGAGGGGCTTGATTACCATATCGAACATGCGTCCCTCACGGTCTTCCGACTGATGAGTTCATCTTCCCGATGAGGTTGTTGAAAGACCCTGCATCTCATCCACCTGTTGCCGATGCTAGGACACGAAACGATCCTGTGCCGTTGGAGCGTGGGCAAGCCCACGTCGAGGAACCCGCCGCATCGGAGAAATCCGAAGCGAAGATCAAGCCTGTCGTGCCTGACAAAGGCGGTGCATTCGACCCGAGCAGAATGCCTGATGGGTCACCAGTACCCGATGGCTATGTGTGGGATGGGGTTCGGCTCGTCCGTAGGAAGGCCGGATCCAAAAGGCCTCCCGATATTCCGTCCGACATGTGGGTCATGCTCGGCAGCCAGGACCGAAAGGCCCTAACCCAGCAGTATGAAGATCAGCTCCGTGCAGATGCCAAGAAGGCTGTGCTCGAGACAACAGTCTCATCGGAGGCCAGATCCGAGCACCCCGAAGCCGCATCGAGTGCAAAGCCAACCAGCGCCGCCCGCGAGGGCGAGCCGACATTGCCTGTGATCCGTCACGCGCCTGCGATGTCCGTCCTTCCGGAACGAGATAAGTCATCAAAGGAGCCGCATCGCCCGCAATTGCGTGAGTTGGTCAAAGAGCGAATCAAGAAAGTTGAGTTTGATGTTGCTGTCGAACTGTTCAGTGCAGTCGTTGCTAGGCTTGTGCCAAAAGCCGAAGTAGCCAATACGCCAAAGGCCCAAGCTGCCCTTGACAAGGAATGGGAAAACCTTCGAAAGAAAGGCACTTGGGATGAGTTCAGAGTAAATGAGTGTAGGCGCGTCATCAGAGAAGCCCAGAACAAAGGGGAAAAGGTCCACATTGGGAGGCTTGTTACGAGAAGGGTAGCGAGCTTCCCGATGATGATCCCAACAAGAAAGGAAGGACCGTTTTCCAAGGGAACAATGTTTACGATGAAAACTCTGTTGCAGCATTATTTGCGGAGCTAGGGTCCAGCCCAGCGTCAATGGAGGCAGCCAAAATCCTCGACGCTTTCGGGTCGCAGCCCGGCTACCGCAAGGCGCAAGCCGATGCGAAGCAAGCCTACATCCAAGCCCTGTTCAAAGGCGTTCCCACATGGCTTAGATTGCCAAAGAACAGATGGCCCAGCCATTGGAGCAAACAATACATTGACCCCATTGTTCCACTTGTGCTAGCCTTGTATGGACATCCCGATTCAGGGGGGCTTTGGGAAAAGCACCTCGAAGATGCCCTAAGCAAGCAAGGCTTTGTAAGAGTGTTGCCCGAAATATGGACATCCATTTTCCATCATCCGGAACTCGACCTGCTGCTCGTCGTATATGTTGATGACTTCAAGCTTGCAGGACCCGCCGGTAGCCTTGATAAGGGATGGGAACTGATCGGGAAGGTTGTCGAGATCGACGCGCCCGAGCCATTCGGCAGATACTTTGGGTGTCATCACATCGAAAAGAACAATGTCAGATTGTCTAAAGAGGAACACCCTTTCAATCACGTGTTTGAGGGTTCTGCGCAACACGCGGGTGTTTGCTCTCAAAGAAGGACTGAGGACTACTGGGAGCATGATGAGAACACGAAAACGTGGACACGCTATCACTTGCAGCCCAGAAAGTGCCTTTTCCGTCCTAAGGAGCAAATGAGTGCATTCGCTTGCAGCCTCGACCCCCAGCGTGTGACAATCAAAGATCAATCCAAAGCAAGTCCAATTTGCGATGAGTGGTCGCGTCATGCAAGTGATCGCATTTCTGCGGACACCGCGTGGTGGACCGGACGTACTGTGTTTTCCTACGGTGAGAATCAGGAAGCAGCTTTGCAATGTGCATTGCCCTCAAAACCTGGATCAATGAGAGACAAAACCGCGGCCAAGAAAGAAGTCAAAGTTTCGAAGTTCAAAGGACCCGAAACGATATGCGACAAACCTGTCGGTTGTATGACCAAAGAAGTCAACATTGTTGAGTACGACATGTCTGATTTCCTCAAGTCATGCGTTGACGCATATTGCGAACTTGCCAAGGTGAGCGTTTCCTCGTTGAGTAAGGTAAGTACTCCATTCATTGGTTCGAAGGTCGCGAGACCTGTCGTAAATGAAGAGGAGCCAAAGGGCAGGCTACAAACGATCGCTGCAAAGGTACTAATGAAGATTCTATTCGCAGCCCGCATGGCTAGGTATGACCTGCTAAGAGCCACGCAAAGCCTTGCCTCGCGTGTGAGTAAATGGTCCACTGAGTGCGACAGCGCTCTACATCGACTTGTCTCTTACATACACTGTTCGAAGGACCTTAAAATGCGAGGTTTTATCGGGGATAAGTTCTCTGATTGCAGGTTGTGGTTGCTCGCTGACGCGGATTGGGCAGGCGAATGCGACTCGCATAGTACAACTGGTTGCACCATGATACTGGTAGGGCCAAATACATACTACCCACTGAATGCCTTCAGTAGGAAGCAGACAGCGACCGCAACAAGCTCGACTGAAGCCGAGGTCATCGCTGCGAATCAGGCGCTCAGAGCAGAGGGATTGCCGACGCTGTCGCTTTTCTGTCAGCTCAGCCTGTTTGGGAAAGAAGCACATGGGTATGCTCAAAAGGCTGGAAAAGCCTCCCTTGATGTGCCCGAAGGCATTGTTGCTCGCATTGATCCCGAGTTGGATGAGATTCGGTACGGAAATGTTGATGCGTAGCAAACATCAATGCCCTAACTGTGCATCTCAGTGATAAGTGGAAAGTTAAGCTGATGGAAGACAATCAGGCCACGATCACTATCCTGCAGCAGGGACACTCACAGAAGCTAAGGCACACGGATAGGACCCAACGCATTAGCTTCAGATGGCTCCAGGAGCAATTCGTGAATAGGCAATTCGAATTAATCAATGTTGACACTACCCTCCAAGCTGCAGACATCTTGACCAAGGCGTTTGACAGCACCCCGGTGTGGCACCATGCACTTGAGCTGATCGGAATCTCCCCCAGTCGCCAGGCGCGAGCCTGTGCCACCAGTTTGCTGCTCTCCCCATGCGCCAAGGCCGGAGAAGTTAGCGATCAGGGGGGGCAGATCGCTGCATTATGCAACGTTCAGCCCAAGCGCCTCCTTATTGAATTCTGTTGTTCGACGACCTCACGGTTGGGCGAATCAAGAGACTCTTCAAAAGGTTGCCGTGTCATTCGGGTAACGGAAACCGAAAACGGGTGCTCCGATACGTGCAGGCACTGGTTGAGCCGTGAAATCGCCGAATTCAGGAGCAAGAATCCTAAGGGCGCAATCATGTTCTACGTCTCGTTGCCATGCACTGGAGGTTGCCCGTGGGGTTATGTCAGCCAGCAAACTCCCAAAGGTGCTGCCAAGATTGAGGGCCACATCAAGCAATTTCGATCACTGTTGAGAGGGTTCAAACGCATTCTCAATGATGTTTATTCAAATGACATTAGAGTTGCCTTCGAACTCCCTAATGCGTGTCGTTATTGGAAATGGCCTGAACTATGGAGTTTCTTAACTAAGTACAAGATGAACAAGTACGAATTCCATGGTTGTAAAATCGGCATAAAGGGGAGAAATGGAAAACCAATGAAAAAGCAATGGGTCGTTGCCAGTAATATGCCCACTATTTCCGTTGTTGAGTACTTCAAATGTGATGGTTCCCACGAGCATGATGAAAGCCGTGGCACCCACTTGAAGGAAGCCGAGGGACACACGTACATTTACACTGATGCCGTTCACAATGCATTTTCCGAACATGCCACCTTGCAGCCGTTGCTTTCGAGTAATTGTGCTGCATCGTTTTCGCAATGAGCGGCCCAACGGCTATGGCGCATCCCGCGAGGGATTGCGATCCGGCATGGAGGCAGTGGATGGAGAATGTTGCTACCACATCGGTATGCACGAACGGCAAGTACGACGCTAACCTCGCCGCTACGGTCAAGGGCCTCCTGGAGACGACCTCTGCACAGTCGCTTATCCACACATGGGTGCAGGACCAACCGCATTATTTGCAGTTGCTTACACCCCTGTTAACTATTAGCGAACCTTACTTGAAGGTTGTGCAGGCTCCTCGTGTACCAGATCGCGACCTCCTTATCTATTTGACTGTCGCTGACTCAGGACTGTCAATGGTTTCGGGCAAGAAGAAGAAGCTCCGCAAATATGATTTTGCAGAACGCTTGGATGCTTCTCGCCCGGCGCGTGTCGGTGCATGGAGGGCAGAAATGCTTTGGGGTAAAGGCCTGCAGCAGCTTTGCAGGCGCATGGCCGCCCTTATCGACGAGGTGCGTACGGACTACCCGACGGCGACCATCGTTCCTATGATCTATTGGAACGGCAATGAGCTTGTTGGGAAGGACGGCATTGAGCCCAGCGGCACCTACCCGTTCGACCACCCCGCCGGCGAAGCCAGTCAGTTGCTGGCAGACACCAAGAGGCACCTTGCTTGGACCAGGGATTTCGCGGCCCGCAAGGGCTGCGCATGCCTTGGTGTCATGACCGGCGCGAAAAGCTATCTCTACGGCTTCTCTATGATTTGGGACCGTTACATGACGGAAGTCCGGGACTTTATCATCGGCGACCCCAATCATATGCGTGTACGTAGATGCTACACCCTTTGTCGAGACCATCGATTTGCTGGACAGGTATCATATGTGCTTCAGTGACGACAACATCACGAAGACTGTCCAGTTCATGCGCGGAACCCATCACATGTTGTATATGCTTTCCATCTTGCGCCCCGCGATGGGCGGCGTAGCCGAGCTGACACGTTCGCACGACTGTACCGTGCGTCCGATCGATGTGCTCGAGCTGCGCCACCAAGAAGATTGCACAGTAGGTTCTCGCGTACTGCAAGGAGACGCTAACGAAGTGCGGTGTTTCTTTGTCAGAGATGATCGGGCTCCCTTTCACCCGTGAAGAAGTGGAAGTCCGGCAGCCTCTCGATTTCGCCCCCGTCAACCCAGCCGAGTTTGCAACTTCAGGCGAGCCTTCCGGTGCAGATGTTTCCGAAAGTGTTCGCCCGGCGCAAGCCGGTGCAAAGACGGCTGCGGTGGCAAAGAGGGACGAGGAGGTGAGCAGGCCGGTACCACTCGACTCCTACGGGAGGAGCGTGACTGGGGGCCATTATGACTGCTGGGTGTATAGCGTTCATGATGGCGTGAAGTATGTCGACTACGGCGAGGGCCCCAAGAGACTCGACATCATCAAGCAGCCCTCTTTCGATTACGACCCTTCCGTCAGGAGAATCAGTGATGAATACCACCGTTCCCTGACATGCATCTCCAAGATCCTTCGTGGTCGTGGAACAGAAGGATGCGGGTATGTGATGGATGAGGACGGCTACATGGACCTCGAAGACCTGTGGGACTCGCGCTTCGCAAGGAGCTGCGACATCCCATTCCATGGAATATTCAGAACATCATGGATATCTTCAAGCTGGACAAGAAGCAGAGGTTCATTGGCCTTGGTTGCCCGGACGCAAGCCGGTGCGGAGACGTCCCATGTTCTCATTGGCTTTTCAAGCTGAAGGCCTCTCAAGGCCATGAGGACTGGCTCCAGATCGACGACTCCGGCATCGCGAAGGAGTGGTACGTGAACCCGGGGACTGACCTCGGGCGCTGGTCCGGCTGGAATGTTTGCAGCAATCCTCCAACTGTGCTTTATCACCGCACTGATAAGCGGAATTTCGCTAATATCATGCGGAACGGACTATTGCCAGGCGGCGGATATCAGCATGAAACAGGCCGGCCTCACGTCTTCTTCGCCGACGTCCCCAGCACGAATGAACATTACATATCAGGTGTACGTGCGAACAAACCCCTGGAGATACAGATCGACCTCAGAATGGCCATTCGCGCAGGGATTTGCTTTTTCAAGACGGAGAACGATGGCGTCCTCACGCGCGACAAGGTGCCCAACTACACGATTATTTCGGTATTGGACGCTACAAATGGCGATGTGTGGTACACTCGCTCCGAGCAATCGGATGCAGTTGCACCAGCTGAGGCGACTGAAGATGAACCCCAGGGGATGAAGCGCGACCAAGCTGTGGTTGATGATCGTTCAACGGCGCTGGAACGTATTGCTACGACGCGCACAAACGTGGCCTCTCCTCGCGCCCCGCAAGGGGAAGCGAAGAGGCAGAAGACTTTCAACCCAATGGAGAACGTTGAGCTGAATGTCGCCACGTGCCCGGTTTGCAACAACAGTGTCTTCGAGGGGCAGGTGCACTGCTCATCATGTGGGCAGTTGTCTCCGAATTTCGCTAATATCATGCGGAACGGACTATTGCCAGGCGGCGGATATCAGCATGAAACAGGCCGGCCTCACGTCTTCTTCGCCGACGTCCCCAGCACGAATGAACATTACATATCAGGTGTACGTGCGAACAAACCCCTGGAGATACAGATCGACCTCAGAATGGCCATTCGCGCAGGGATTTGCTTTTTCAAGACGGAGAACGATGGCGTCCTCACGCGCGACAAGGTGCCCAACTACACGATTATTTCGGTATTGGACGCTACAAATGGCGATGTATGGTACACTCGCTCCGAGCAATCGGATGCAGTTGCACCAGCTGAGGCGACTGAAGATGAACCCCAGGGGATGAAGCGCGACCAAGCTGTGGTTGATGATCGTTCAACGGCGCTGGAACGTATTGCTACGACGCGCACAAACGTGGCCTCTCCTCGCGCCCCGCAAGGGGAAGCGAAGAGGCAGAAGACTTTCAACCCAATGGAGAACGTTGAGCTGAATGTCGCCACGTGCCCGGTTTGCAACAACAGTGTCTTCGAGGGGCAGGTGCACTGCTCATCATGTGGGCAGTTGTCTCCCCTCAATCCACGCCTGTTGAAAGAGCAGCAAAAGAATTACATCATGCAGCGTTCCAACCTGTTGAAGAAGATGGGCCTCAGCACCCACGTCACATCTCAGGTCCTTGCATCTGTGGGAACATTCGACCTTCGCGAGGAGGACCGTAACAGCATCATTCGTGGCTTGAACTCCCCGGACAGTGCTGTTATTCAGGAGGCACGGAAGAAGCTCAAGTCCGCCCTGAAGAACGGCTACCACTCTCTGCTTGACCGCTACGAACTCGATCTTCAGTACAGGGTTCGTATGCTTGAGGTGGGCCGTCGGGAGGCGGATATGCTCCGCATGGAGCTGAGCGCAAATCTCGTCTTGGCTGCTCCAAAGCAGTCGCAGGCCCAGCGCACTCTGGGAGTTGGCCTGGGATCAACTTCGGAGTCGCGAATCGCAAGGCTCGCGTATATCAAGACAGATTTGGAATTCCTGCCCAACGAGTTGCAAGGCGTTGTCCTCTCGCTGGATCGTGATGTTCCAAGGGATGCCTTACAGCCCGAGAGCTTTCGTCAACGTGGTGATAGAGCAGAATAGGCCCCGCAGCATTGGTTGTTGGAACGGGATCATTCATTTGCGAGGCAACACGTTGGACGACCTCCGCAACGAGATGGACTGGATTTTCGGCCAGAATGAGCGGTATGCACGTAACTCGATTGAATTTTCGAGGAACGAGAGCAGCAAGCACCTTGCTCGCAATGCAGCCCGCTATGCTGAGACGAGTGCTCCCGCCGCCCGCGAGGGTGAGCATTGGAGCCGCGGCAGCTGGCAGAATTGGTCCGAATGGAGCGGATGGGGTGACAGTAGCGGAAGCTACTCATCTTGGCGGTGGCGCTAAAAGCGCAACCGTCATGGTTTGCATGTGAGCAATGGTTCCCCTGACCTTCTCCCTCTGTTGTGTTACTGTTTGGCTGCTTTGTGAAAGGCCCCTTTAACACGCAGAGGGGGGTGAAGAATTTGATCGGTCAATATGGGGTTTTACATCCGTTGCATCCGCAGTGTGGCTGTTCAAGCGTGAAAATGTGCGAGCAGCGCACTTGGACGGTTTGTTGTTTCCTTTTGGGCCCCAAGCCGGTAACCCTTGAATCTATAGAAACACACACGTAGCATTCCTTGGCATTCCTCGTGGTTGCCTTGAATATCACCAAAGTGGCTCCCCTTTACAGTGAGTTGCCTGTGGATGAGGTGATGTGATCCAGCAAGGTGTAGAAGTTGCTCTGCGAGTATCCGCAAAAACTCACCAAATGTCCAGTAAAACCGGGGGACTCGCCAATTGCGCGGTGTCCTCTTGAAAGCGCACGTTTTGTTTGACCAGATGAGTGCCATTGCCGAGGCACTGGCCGGTTTTCCGGAGGCAGACTGCAGTGTTCCAGGCAGACGAACCCTTACTCGCCACGATTGAACAGGCGCGAATCGGGGATACACCCAATACCCACTTTGTGTCGGGATATGTTGTCGGCCCTGACTTGAAGAAGCAGGCTAAGCAGGTATTTGCCATGGAAAGCCCAAGCTTTTCAAAATGTACCCTTGGAGAATATGTATTTGGAGTAAGGAGGTAGGGCTGACTATGCCCCCGGGTCCGAGAGGTGTCCTATTTGAGTCCAAATTTGGCAGTCTGGCGACGCCACAAAAAGGAAGCCAGAAGCAAGCCACGACTTTGCTTGCCATCTGGGTTGACTTTTAACCTTTGCCCCTTTTGGACAACAATTATATCCCCACTACTCAGCAACCGGACCAACCTTTTGCGGGCGGTCAGTGTGACAAGCCCAAATTTGTAGGATTTATTTATAGAGGGTTGCCTTTTCAGGGGTGGAAGAGACTGAGCCAGGTGAATGCTATGTTAGGTGTGTTCTGGCTGTTTCCGTTTCATACGGAAAACTTGCGTTTTGGCACCCTGAATTGAAAATGCACTCACTCACAGTAGACATGTATTCAAGCGACAAGGGTCCAAGTTGCCCAGTGGCACTCTGGTTTTCTCGGTAAATCCGGCCGATGCGGCTGAAGTCAACATGTGTTTTTTCCCCCGACCCATTCGGGTTCCTGGAGGCCCGAAAAATTGGCTCCCCATGTGCCTTGAGCCGTCCTGGGGGTTGGAGGTTTCGAGCTCCATGGCCGGGTGCATAAAACATGCGTGGCCCTAACCCGGCTGCCGAGTGGACGCCGCTCTGGCCTCTTGCCTGTTCCTTTTTTGTGACGGCTTCCCCTGCAAACCCAACCGACCAGAAAGCAGATGCCCCTTGGTTCCCCTGGCCGGGCATCTTAGATAAACGCGGTGTGGGAAGAGTGAGTGAGTTGTCCTGAGACATGGCTCATTGCTTTTGCACGCCACTTCTTTTCGTGCACACTTCATAGCTCTTAGCTCTCTGGTATGCCCACACTAAGCTTGAAACCTGTGAACACGACTGTCTTTGGTTTAACCCTTCACCTACCCTGGGTCCTTCTGGCCCCGAGAAAGACCTAAAACCGGCAGGTCCCTAACCCCGAGATCTCGCATGGACTCAGGCGCTCAGTCTGGCGCCTGCGAGCCTGGATCAAAGACAGGCCCGAGGGGGTGGGGGGGGAGGGGCGGGGTGTCTTGCTCGACTTGGGATACAGTTTTACATTCTACCAGTGACTCGAAGGGAAGGAAATAATTTGAGTATGCATTCTATAGCTGGGCCTTAGTCTAAACATGCTGGTACCATGGAGTTGGCTGAAAGGCTGGACGGGAATTTGGGGGAAATGACGCCATCCCAAATGAGTCACAATCAAAACCCAAATCCTTTTACATGGTTCTGGGTAGACCATTTTAGTACCGGGTTTTGATTTTGACCAAACGCGAAGCCAGGCTTGGACGATGCTGGTGGGCCCCGCTGGCTGTCGTCACCAGGGCAGCCTGCCGCGTCTGGAGCTGTGCCAGCAGCATTGGGTCAGCGGCACGGTGGCGCCGCGAAAGCACAGCAATCCAGACCCAGGGAATTGAAGGCGGACACAAGCGTAGACCTTTTTTTTTTTAAGTAAAGGGGGGGTACGCTTTTGCCTACCTCCCAAAACCATGGAACACCATTCTTGGGAGTCCCCCCAAAAAAAAAAACATATTTTCGTTGGAAAGACACGATCCCAAACCGATCAGTGCGAAGCGCAGCGCTTGGGTTCCCATGCTCGTCTTTGAGTTTGAGCACGAGAAGGGGCGCCCAAAATGATTTGTCCCGAACGGGATAATCAACGGCCCGTGATACGTATTACATCAAGCAACAAATGGTGTCCATCACGGTTTCAAAGTGCTGCGAAATGGATTTCGTGCATTCACAGTAGTTCCACAAGGTTGAGAAGGGGACACACACACGTGGCTCCACTGTTCTTTGCAAGTCTTGTCTTTTGTTAAAAAGGGGTCCGCTTCAATTTTTAGTTGGGGGAGCAAAAACTTTGTTGGGCTTCCATACCAAGGGTTGTGAAGGTGGGTGTTCACAACTGGCAGAAATGGAGATGGAAGAAACCCGTCTGCCCAAAACAAACTCCATCCCAAGTACACCAGGCTGAACTGAGCGAGTACCAGAACCACGACAAAGTGCACTCCAAGTGTCCAATGTCTGGGGGACCTGTGGAACAGGAATACTCAAGCGTGGACGCATGGGGGTGACATCTTGCAGGCCTATGAGCATTGGTACCATTTGACATCGCAAGCACTGTGCAGGACTGTGAAAGAGACCATTCAGAATTCTTCCAAGCAAACTGCAAGCGGCCCGTCGGTGGTTTGCAGGGGGCTTCTGTTTTAGTCATTGCAATAACTCGTTGCCAGCCTTGACCTCAGTTGCAAGCGAATCGGCCGTCTCCGTTTTGGTCCGGTCAAGGTCCCGGACTAGAGCTGCAAGCCTTCTTTTGCCATGTCTCATGGGCCTATACCAGATACTTGCCGCATATTCCGGGTTGCCTGGCGCCAGGAAAATTCATAGAGAAACAAGTTGCCAGCTTCCTCAGAGGACGAGGCAGATCAACGAAAGATGCTGCGAAGGAAGCGATGTGCTTTGCTATTGGTGTTTATTTCTCCTGTTTTGGGTCTGCTCCTTTTGGGTTGGGCGCTGCCAAAACGTGTTTGTTGCTACTGGTCAATCGAAATCGTGATGAAACCCGAAAAGAGGTTCCACATGCTCCATGTTTCAGGTTCCCTTCGCTTCTCTGTTGTTCTTCGGTGTGCTTCTTTGTTGTTCCCTTCGGGTTTTAGCCGTGGCAACTGGCAATTGTATTGGGTCCCTCAAGGCGGTCGCAGTTTCAGGGGTTCGGGGTCAAACCAGGAAGAAAAAAAAGAAAGCAAGCCACATGAAACTCAAACTATGGCAGAGGAGGAGACCTTACTGGCCCGAAGCTTGACGTTTAAACCGCAGAATGAGAAAGTTGGGTATGTCCTGAAGGGCCCCGCCGAAATGGCTTCGGTTCGCCTCCTGGTGTCTCTCGAAAACCAATCCACACAGGGTTCCTCTCAAAAAGGAAAGACCCATATGAGGGGTGTTCCTCCAGGTTGGGTTCCTTTGGTTTCTCTTTAGAGCGCTAAAAGGGGGATCCCATAATTTTGAGAAACACTAGGGAGCCACCTCCGAAGAGACGGAAAACATGCATCCCCGGAATGTTTCGCGTACCACAAAGTGCCCCCATAATCTAAAATTCACATGGGGCGTTTGGCAAGAATATGGGACTCTCAAATCTGGCTTGCCTAGGTGCCCCAGTAGTGCCCTTTTACCAACTTTTTTGGGGGAGGGTTCCCCTACTGAAATAGACTAAAGAAGAAAGTTGGTACCCTTATTCTAACTCTACTGGAGGACCTAGTTGCTTCTCCAGCTCGCTTTTTCGAGGTGATGCCTGGAAGCGCCTTCCTCGCCATTTCTCTGGAGGCAGTGGCACAGGTCAAGTCCACTGAGATGGTGACCCTGGAGGAGATGGGGGGGGGGGGGGAACTTGGCCTTTCGTTAAAACCACCAAAAAAAAAGGGGTTCCCACAGAAACAAAACGAGCAAACAAACAATCAAGCAAAGGATCAAACAAGAAATCATTTCAGCAAACAAACAAACAATCAAATATGCAACCAAACAAACAAGTAAGCAATCAAACAGGCAAACACAAACACAAGCACACAAAGACCCAAGGACACACAGAACACAAAAATATAAAAACACCGTGGCAAGCCAACAAGCAAACACACACACAAACAAACACAAAACACACAACACACAAACACACACACACACAGACACACCAACACACACACACACACACCAACACACAGACACGCAGACACACAGTCACACAGACACACAGACACGCAGACACGCAGACACGCAGACACCCAGACACCCAGACACGCAGACACGCAGACAGACACACACAGACACACACAGAGACACACAGAGACACACAGAGACACACAGAGACACACAGACATACACAGAGACGCAGAGACACACACACACAGAGACACAGAGACACACACAGAGACACAGAGACACACACAGAGACACAGAGAACACACACACAGAGACACAGAGACGCACACAGAGACACAGAGACACACACAGAGACTCAGAGACACAGAGAGATACACAGACACACACACACACACACAGACACACACACACACACACAGACACACACACAGACACACACAGACACAGACAGACACACAGAGACACACAGAGACACACACACAGACACACACAGACACACACAGACACAGACAGACACACAGAGACACACAGGGACACACACACACAGACACACAGACGCACACACACACAGACACACACACACACACACACACACACAGACACACACACACACACACACACACACACACACGCACGCACGCACGCACACACACACACACACACACACACACACACACATACACACACACACACACAGACACACACAGACACACACAGAGACACACGCCGACTGAGCCAAAAAAGGCAAACAAGGCAAGCAAGCAAGCTCAGTTTGTGGTGTTGTTGTTCGGCTTTTCTGTGGATGCCGGTGAATCGAACGTTTGACGCTTGACTGTGCAGTAGGCTGAGGTTTTGCCTGCCATTACATTGTACTCCCATAGCAACCTAAAAGTGACAAGCAGTGTTGCCGAAGGCCTTGACCTGTTCGTGGCTCCCCGCGCGGCTTTGTCCCTTGCTGGGGACGCCTTACTTTGAGGGGTCCATCTCGTTCTACTGGAAGGGTCCAAACCCCCCTGAAGACGTGGAAGCCCAACAAAATTGTTGTTCAACAGGCGATGTGCTTTTCAATTGTTCCTGGCCATGGCGAGCCCAAACCCGAACTTTTGATTTGCTTTGGCTCAAGTGTTGGCCCATGTTTTTGTTGCAGCAGGTCACCCTTGCATTTCGAGTACCAGACTTAGCTTATCTTTACATTGTTTTCTTTTTTTGTGTTCCTTTGTTCTTCCTTCAACCAGCAACAAAACACATTTTGTTCAAGGGTCGGATCAGTCTGAAGTACTAACTTCAGGACATCAAGTTCACGCTGCCCCTGGAGCTGAAAACTGCCCGGCTGCTGACACTGACGATCACGAGAGCTGAGTCAGGCGCGCTCGCTTGCAGCCGCAACTTCAGGTTGTCTGACATGTCGAGAGCGCCCTTTGGCGGTCTGAAAGGAAAGCCAGAAGGACCCAACCGTGTCGGGGGTCCAAGTCCCAAAGAAAGAACACCCAATTGAAGGGACAGGAAAGAATCACGTGGCAATTACATGTCAAGCTGTGGGGTTTCCGCAATTCGGCAGCTGCAGACATTGACATGCAAGCGACCTAAACCTTTTTTCCCAGGTCTGCTTAGCGGGAATGCTCTGTGTTCGGCTCACCGATTCAGCAGATTGAGCTGATTCGGTCCTCTGGACGCAAAGCTGATCCCAGGTCTTCCAACTCTGGCACAACTTCGGATTGTGCGGACCTGTGGCCTTCGGGGTTGTTTGGGACCCTGGGTCCTGAAGTCCTAGGCCTGGAGGCGATGTCTCACAGCCCGAAGTGCGCGCGGTCTTGAAGAACCGATTTGGAGTTGGGCCCCGCACGCGGGTTCTGGACCGGGTGCAAGAATAAACTCACGCCAAGCCAAACTCCCCCCCAAAAGTGATCATTCAAATCCCCTTGAAGCAGCCGAAGACGTGGACACACCCTTGGCTTTTGGGTTCAGAATTCACAGGGGGGTTGTGTCATTCAAAGGTTTAACTTGGAGCAAGTGATCAAAGTAAGCAAGCACACACCTCATCTCTGCGAGTTAACTTGAATTTGGCGTCCGCCCTCGAACCTAATGTCCTGCAACAAGTCAAGGCCAACAACTGACATCCGGCCTGGCTGACTCTCAGCATGGCACCGCTGCTTTTGGTCTTCAGGGCACGCGGTGGGCACCAGGGGGGTGGGGGCAAAGGGGAGGAGGGGAGAACCAGGCCACCAGCGCAGCTCAAGGCGAAGCCCGAGTCGACATCCCTCGCAGCCTGCGTTCTGCTTGGAAAGGGCACCCTCACTGGCTGAACAGCACAAAGGGTGAGGGGCAACCAGCGGGGCAACCGGCGGGGAACCAGGGCGCTCAGAGGTTTACTTGGGGAGGTGGCCTGAGTTCTGGGCGCTTGCGTCTTCAAGATCAACAAGCAAGACCCGAAGCGGATGTTCTGTGTTGTTCTTTTCTCGGGCAACTTCTAAAGTTCGGTTGTTCGAAGCGAATCGACCTTTTGGCGTTCAAGGTGCCAAAGGGTGAACCCTGAAAATGTTCGAGGTCTGACAAGGGCAGAAAAAGGCAAGCCCCATTTTGCGGGGTGACCCTCCTTGCACTGAGTCTGTTTGCGGTTTATGCGTTCGATTTTCTTTGATAAGGCTATGGAATCACACTGCTGGGCACCTTGTGGGAGGTTGAGTCCCCCACCCAAAAGAAAACCTGCAAAACCAGGGGGGTGATAGGGCCCTTTCTCACCCTTTTTTAGGGGAGGGTTCCCCTATAGGCAAACCCCAAAAAGGTTGGCACCCTTCTAACCTCTCTGGAGGAACTAGCTCATAGAAAGCCCAACAGTTTTCGCTGCTAGCTGCCAAAGGGCCAACCCCCATCCGCCCCGCGGAGGGTCCACGAGCCGCTTCCCGGCGTCCAGGTGGGGCGCTGCGTTTCAGCAGCCGGGCGCTGGGCGCTGAGGCGCAGGCGCTCGGAGAGAAACACGAAGCCAACTTCGAAAGCTGAAGAGTCGGATCCCCAAGTAAAGGACCTTTATCATGAGCTCCTTCTACGCCCCTTGCTGGTGCGATAGGCCGGGAATGAGGAACGGAATGACCCCGAAGTGAATCATCCAACTGGTCGTTTCCTTTGAGGGGACCCCTGGGTTCATTCCCTCATTCCGTTGTGCAATTAGAATCCTTGCTCCCACGATGTTGGCGCCTGTTGCCCCTTCTTGATGCTTTGGGATTCGCCTGGCTGGTTCAAACATCAGCCTTGGGACGACTTTGATATGCGCATCAAGGGTTGTTGTGTCAAGGGGCACATGGGCACATGTCAATGTGAGGAACACTGTACTGGCGTCTCCTCCCAGACTTGTTTTTTTTGGTTCAGGGTCGAAGCCCCGGTGTGTTGCTGGCCAGACGGAGAAAAACAAAAACAAAAAACGGGGAATCATAGAGTTTCAAATTCCAGTGAGCTCGCGGCGTACTTTGAAGACTGTTGACATTTTGAAGCCCCTTTTGGTGTCCTGTTTCAATGTCACAAGATATTTTCACGTCCAGACCTACGACAATGTTTGCCATCCCCAATTCGTCACCTCGAAAATGGTTGGCGGACATGACTCCCCGCCGAGCTTTGATGTCCAGCAACGCGTCCCCACTTAAAAGCCATAGTCCAAAAAAGCGGAGCCCTGGTTTTTCCTCCTCTTTTTGCTTTCGTGGCTTCCTACCCAAACGAGCCAACCAAAATTTCTGAGCCGAAATCGAGTGGACCCAGGAGGAGGTGGTCCACTGCACCTGCTCCTTCAGGGCTGAGCCCTGGGAGTTGACTCAAAGCTCCTTGGAGGCGGGCGCCGCGTTTCGGCAGGAGCTGCTCCTGTGAGATCCTGGGAGAAAATCCGCGGCCTAAACAAAAAACAAGAACCCGGCCGCGGCGTGAAAAGCAAAGAAACACTTAGAGGATTCCCACACTCCCCAATTGGCCTCTGGGAAATGAAGCCAAGTCTTCCCTTGTTGGCTTCCATGGAATTTCCTGGAGGGTACCCTCCTGTCCACGTTGCCATGGAACCGTTCATCTTCTGGGGAAATGTCCAGGTTCCATGGCAACGACGGGAATTCAGGCATATCTTGAGTGGGAATGGTTCAACCAGAGACTTGTGGAATGAACCGGAAGGGGATGCTAAAGGACACCACCAGTTGACGGGCCACCAAACTTCCGCAGGGGAAACTGGATCAGGTTTTCTGGCCCTTAGCTGGTCTTTGCTTGGCATTGGCCAGGCGCCTGAGACTTCACCGGTACCGGACATCTACGCAGCTTGGCAGATCCGAGCGTGTTGTCCTGTTGCCATCGCTCCCTAGTGACCTACTAGATTGGGTTGTCATAGGGCATCATCGTCTCGGGTTTTTCTCGGGTGTTTCCTTGTGGGCTGTTTTGGACACTTGCGCGTTGCCCAAGAACCGCGTTCGCGAGCTGCGCAAAAAGACTCCCAGATGCGCCAGGACCAGTTCGCAGCGGCTGGCTACGTCTATGGCCCAGACTTCCAAGGCCCTGCGACACCTGGAACCGGTTCAGTCCATAACCCCGGATGGTGTCAACCTGGGTGAAATGTGGAGAATCAGACCACTTTGGTTTTGGTTGAAAGCCCCACCTCCTGGATCAATAAGGTTGACTCATCCGAGGTCAGCAAGATGCTTGTTTTTTTTGGAATCTCTTCGCCAAAGGAATCCCGGATCGGGACTTAATTCTGATGTTCTCAAGGCTTGCAGTCTCGACAGCAATCGGATCAGAGGTATCAATGCTTCCGGGGGTCGATGTCCAACGTGTAGGTTTAGCAGGGCTCCTTAAAAGATACATTTTGCAACCATTTGAAACATGTTGCTTTTTCCACCAAAATAAAGGGAAACCACCAAGGCAATGTTCAGGTGTATATAATGTAAGGATCCCTGTTAAGGGTTCGCCCTCGACTCTGCAGAGCCAGATAAATTCAGAGGAACGCCTCGAGCGAATGTGAAGATTTGGAGTCGGACTCTGGGCACTTTGCAGCCTGGTGACATGTTTTACAGAAGCCGGCTGTAGAGGAATGACATCTGCAGGAGTGTAGTCTTACCTCTTAAAAACACAACTTTTCAACTTTTTGGGTAACATGGGCTATATGTCTGTAACAGATTTACTTCCCCAGGGCTTGGAGTTTTAAGGGGTAAGTAGTAGGAGGGGTCGTTTTTTTTTCATGACTGAAAGTGGTTCTATGATGCCCGCCCATTTGAATGATCAAGGCCGTTGCGACCGAACAGCGACCATTTGGAAAAGCTTCCTGCAGGTGTTCCTATCGCTGGGTTTTGCTGAATGCCGTCGCCTTTGGAGTCAACCTTGGAAGTTATCTTCTGGGTAACATATTGCGGCGACCTGACGTGCGGGCTAAAAACCTGAAACAGTCGCTACGGTCGGCACAAAGCCTGAGATAATCCTGGATCAAACAAGGGCCAACCGCAAGTCTTATGCAACCTTTGGCAACCATGCGGGGTGCCCAGCTAATCCATCCCTGGATTTTGGGTATCTTCCATGTTGGGGGTGGGGGGGCGCCTGCAAGTACCAATAAGCTCCAGGCGAAAGTTTCAGCCTGAGACTCGAAAATGCGCCTTTTGCCGTCCAGCATCGGAACTCGAGGGGAGCGGGTTGTGGTGGCATGTTTCATTGCGAGGACTTTTCCTTGCGGTAGGTGCGCATGTCGCCTAACGTGAACTGCTTCGTAATATTTGCGCACCTTGGACGCGCGGCTACTCAACTTTTGCCAGCTTTTCTGCTAGGATGGTGAAAATCCATTCGCTTTGCCGCAAAACTTATCGACTTGCACCGGCGGCAACCTACGTCCCGACGGCGCAAACGCGACCCCACGGCGGAACTCGAGCCCAAACATCGCACGTGCTTTCTTGATGAAGTTCTTCACAGAACCTTTGCCAGGCAAGGATGCAGATGTCACAAATAAACCGGAGCCGCCGGGGGCGAAAGTCTGTTTTCTGAGACTGATATGCGCGGCCCAGAGCTGATTTGGACCAGGAGTCAAGGCCGTTTCTTGCAAACGGACGGCGCTTCTTGAATTCCCGGGCTTTTTTTGGCGGCCCCGGCGGCAGACATTCCCATCCAAAAGTTGCAAGGGCGTTTATGTTAGCCCGAAGGAGTTCTTTTGTCATAGACAAAACCGAGAAAAAAAATCGGGTACCCTTATTCTAACCTCTCAAATCTGGAGGACCTAGCCCCTGTATTACCAGAAAATATGCCCTGAACCTCTAAAAAAACATGGGCCCTGTGATGGTCAACCAGAAGAAGAGCTCGGCGTATGTGAGCCATGACCATCTCTCGAACCGCAGGCCGCAACTTTGGAGTCCAGGGCGACTTCGCGTGCTGCGAGCTGCCCAAGGCCATGCGAGGCGCGCCGGGCGCGCTTCTCGCTCGACTTTCTCAAACCATTGGCCATGTGAAAATAAGGGTGGCCTTTTTGTTATTTGTTTTGGGGTATGTATTTTTTTGGGTGGTTTTATTCGGGAAACCAAAAAGACAACTCGAAGATTGGAAATGGATGGCCCTCGACTGGCGAGGGAACACGACAGGGGCCCATGTTTGGAGGTCCAGCGAAATGTGGGCGATGGCCCCGCAAAGATCAAGGGACACCCCCCAACAAAAAATGTTGTGTTTCCTCTAAGTTTCCCTTTAAACCCAACCAAAAAGGGTCAATGGCAGCTTGTACCATGCTACTCTTCACTTTCAACTTTCTGACCCTCTGTTTGATTGCACATAAGGTGAGATCACCCTCTCACAAACCAAAAACCCGACCAAGCACCAGAGGTAGCAACTTCATGCCCCGTCCCGAGATTCATCGAACAAAGGGTTCCGACCTTTCCGGGTCCGAGTCTCGTCAGACTCCAAGCGATAGGCTTCGCGTTAGATCCTGCGGACCTGGACGTGGCCATGCAGTTGTCCTCCCTCGTCCATCCCTTGGGCATGCGAGGCGACGCGAGACTCCCGTTGCGGTGTGAGGCTCGGTGCCCTTTTTTGCAGCTGGCTAGGAAGCCATATTCCAAACCGCCGCAGAGGATAATATATACCCTTTCTATAGTGGCTATATAGTGGTTGTCCATCCCATTTAGCCACTTTAGCCACTGCGGGTAGTGGTGTGGGGGTAGTGGAAACCAGCTATGACATATGGAAAGCCACAATGCTTGGCCCAAATCCCATACTCGCATTACAAGATCAGTTCAAGGATGCACTTGGGCCAGTTGAAGAATCACCTCTGCTGGGTCTCCTCCTAAACTCGTTTATACTTTAGGGCACACCGAATATGAAGCCAAATCAGATCAACTGTGTTTGCCGATTTGGAGGATATGTTGCAAGACAGGTTTGCTTTGAGTGTATCCTTGAAGGAGAACAGAAGGTGCTCTATCAACAAGTTCGTAGAATCTGTCAGACAGACCACGCCATTGGCTCCAAGCCAAGCCTGGTTTGCAAGAGAGGGTTCCCAAAACGCCGGGGGTGTCGACACCAAATGAAAACCCTGGTGAGCTAAGGCAAACGCATGTTTTCTGGACCCGGCCATGGAGCTCGAAACCTCCAACCCCCAGAGGGGGACAGGCCCATTTTGAAGAGGACGGCTCAAAGCACGGAGCCACATTCGCGCCTCCGGGAACCCGAATGGGTCAGGGAAAAAACACAACATGTTGACTTCAGCCGCATCTCTGGCCGGATTGCCGAAGAAGCAAGTGTGCCACTGGGCAACTTGGACCTTTTTCGCTTGACTTGAATACATGTCTACTGTGAGTAAGCGCATTTTCAACCCAACAGGGTCCCAAAAGGTATGAAACGGAAACAGTCAGAACACACCTAACATAGCATTCACCTGGCTCAGTTCAATCCACCCCTAAAAAGGCAACCCTCTTGAATTAGATCCCGAACGAATTGGGGCTCGTCACATTGACCGCCCGCGAAAGGTTGGTCCTCTTGCTGAGAAAGGTTCAAAGGTTAAAGGTAAACCCACATGGCAAGCAAAGTCGTGGCTTATTTCTGGCTTCTTTTTTGGGGTGTGGTCCTTCTGGGGTGTTTCCCAAACACCTGGTGGATTTCATTTAAGGCGACAACCCCAAATTCAATCACAATCAAGGCATACGTGTGGTCGAGAATAGAGGGCCCTGGTTTACCTGGTGGTTTGTTCATCTACCAGAGCCATCTGTTCTGGGGGGGTTATTCATCTGTTGTTCCCCAGCAGGCTCCGGGGTGGTTGGGGCAGCTTTCAGGGAGCTCGGCAGGCGCCCCTCACCAGATCCGCGAGGTTACCGCCAAGGCCGAGAGGTCCAAGTCCTGTTCCGGGAGCAATGAAAACATAGGTGATTCGAGGTTCTCTCAAATTGGGGACCCGGAATTGAGGTATGTGGTTTCTTGGCGGTTTCCTTTCAGCATCCAGAGAGACACCCAAATGGTAACCATCCATTTACCAGGGTGGTTGCCTCGGGCTGGGGAAGGGCTGCGGATTTTGGGCGATGCGGGAGCGAAAGGCCATGAATGATTTCCTGGGGCCAATTACACCTGAGCGTCTGGTGCATGGTATACCAACATGCAGAGCATGGAGCCGGCACAAAGACCTTGTTCGAGCCGAACGCAGCCTGGGATAGGCGGAACAGGTCCAGATTTGTTGCGAATTCAACTACTTCCCCGCATTGCAACAGGGGTACATAGCGTTGACATCTTCCTGCGTGCCCCACATCCCTGCATGATTATGTTTGCTGTGACAAAAGTCGCTGCGCAATCCTGGCCCATCATTTTACCATGATCAGCATCGCTTCCAAGTGGTAGGTCAAAGGGAAACAAGATGGAAATCTTCGTGTTGATCACAAGCAAACATCAGCTTTACTCAAAACACAACTAAGGCTTTCTGGCTTTTCGACTTTCAGACTGGAACATCTGACACTCTGGCAGTGCAAAGTGCAAGGATCAACCTCACCAGTTTGCGGTCTCCTCCAAAACTCTTTCATGTTTTAGGGTGGACTAAATATGAAGGGAAATTGGTTTAGTTGGTTTCTCTGCCAATTTCGAAGATCCCCTTGCAAGAAAAAGGTTGTTTGGGGGTGTATTCTTAGTCTACATGCTTTTTCAGGTGTTTTTGTTTACCTTGTTTGTGGGGCCGAGGGCCCACAAACCCGCGCCGCTTTCGCGCTCAGGTGGGTTCCCAGTTGGCCAAGTCCCATGCCCGCTACACAGGCCCGGCGTTTGGCGGTTTGAGCCTCGAACCCCCCATTCTTGGCGGCTCCCAGCCATCCCCTTAGCTTTATAGCCTTTTAGTGGTAAGTGGTAGTTTCCATTTAAGCCACTAAAAGTTAAGCTTTTCTTCAGCGGGGGATCTGAGGGCAGCGCCCCTGATATGACCCTTGTCCAGGCCGAATTGAAGAGAAATCCAAAGAGCCACGAAAAAAAGATAGCCCCAAAAGAGATAGCCGTAACGATACCTTCCCCAGAATTGTTCCCCTTGTTGTTTTTGCTTTTCTGGGGTTCCCTTTGTTTTCCACCACCAGGCAAAGAAATATTATTTTTTGCTGGGGTCCTAATTCCAGCCAAGTTCCTGTCCCGGAGATGCCTCCATTGGGACCTTGCCCACTTTTGGATCACGAGCAATGCCTACGGCTTAAAGCACAACTCTTCCAAGAAGTCCACAGCAAGGCCGTGTTCAGCGTGCTACTTGTGTAACAGGGCCACCCAAAAGCTGTTTGTTGAGTTGCCTGGAAACACTGCAAAGCGACATTCCGCGCAAACAAAGCTCGCACGTCAACATCGAGGGAAGTCATGTGAAAAAAAAAAAAAACATGGCCACGAGGCGAATTCTCATAAGCTCCGCTGAGGTGAAGGCTTGAAAGGTGCAAGTGAGCAAGTCAACATACCCACAAAATCCTGCAGTTGGGATAGACAATTGGGATGAACCGTCTTGCCGGTCGCTCAAACTTACCTTGCTAGGCAGCGTGGCACTCACGTTGAGTGAGGGAAGGAAACATGATGTTTGCACCGGTGGTTGGGTTTTGGCATTGTAGCACTAAACCATCGTCCGCTGGCAAAGGAACTATTTGCCGATTCATAGCAAAGAAATGTAGGACATCCAAGGAGTGACAGCGCTTGAGCAGATTGCCATCACACGTCACAGCCGGCAGGTGCAGAGAGCGCCGATGCGGCGCGCTCAAATGGTGCCAAGGGGCGACCAGACATCTGGTTTTGCATGGGGAAATCGCTTTGTCACAAGTGAGGAAATGGACCCCCCAAAAGAAAAGAACCACAAGACTTTTGGGTGTCCTTTTGGATTTCTCGAGCAGTCCCCGCTTCTAAAACGGCCCTTTTTTTGTTGCCCTATGAAACTCCCATGGCTCACAGAACTCGCCGTGTGATATTTTTGGGTGGACCGGACCCGTGAGAGGCCAGCTGGGAAGCGAGGGGGTTGATTTGGCTGGCAGATTTTGTTGAGAGAGGTCCAGTTCAAGGGCTTGGGTCGGTTTCGACAGCCGAAGCGTACACAACTCTACACGTTTGATCTTGCGAGAGAAGCCAAACGGAAGCCAAGCGGTTGTTGAGCTTCCGGAGTTCGGAAAACCCAAATATGGGGCTCCACATGTTCGTCTTTTGACGTTTCAGGTGCACATGTTCAACGACAAGGGCGAAGTGGTTTGCCGCGTGGCAGGTGCGATACCAGAGAGACGCAAAGCGGCAAGTGGATAGCCAAGAGGAAGCCAACCGTTTGGATGTGGGCTCTAGGAAATCCAAATCAAGCGCGTCCTGCAGCAGTTGCGCTGGTGTCGCTGGAATTTGGGAGACGTGTTTCCCGTGGCCACTGGGTATGCTGGTTTCTCGTGTTCATTGGAGTTCCTGTTTACTTGTGTTCCCGTAGAACCAGCCAACAAAGCACTGGAAAAATCGGTATGTGTCATGCGGGCTATCATATTGAAGGGACCAACTGGTTGTCCCCGTCAAGGAGTCAAGTCGGCATGGGCGTCCTGTTTTGGTCTGGGGGAAGATGGGATGTCGCTGAGCACTGTTGTTCCAATCACCAGATTCATCTATTGTTCCAACAGGATGGGGCAAGTGGGTGTTCTGACCATGCTTGTGGAAAACTGGGGGGGATATCGCCGTTCAAGCGGAATCATAGTCAGGCTCGATTCGGCATCGCCGTTCAAGCACAATGTCCTTCTCATTTATCGGTTCATTACAATTACCCAAGGCAGGGCTCACTGTATTTCCCCTAGGATGGTTTTGAAATGCACCTTTCTAGCCCATGTCTGGTGAGTGTCCCTTTGGGAGATATTAGGGAAGATCTAGGGACCCCTGCATTCCTTTGCAGCCCACTCACACATCACCTTTTCGGCTGCCACTTTTAGATGAGTTGCCTCTTGGATGAATTTCCACGGAGAAAGGTCGGAAATCCGGCACCGGCGAGCTTCTTGGACACAGACAAAGCCCACAACGGGGAGGAATTCGAATTCGCGGCCAGGCCTCACATTGGCCAGCACGCACGCGGAGGCGCATCTCAAGAGCTGCCGGACGCGCTGGGAGGAGCGATTCGTCGCCGCCCTTTTGATGCTAAGAAAACAACAGGACTTTGATGGGTGCCCTACCTGAATACACACCAAGGGATCCAGAAAAATGGTTGGAAGGCTAGATGTTGAGCCTTGTTTCCAGGGATCCCTGCTTTTCAGCAACCGGCAAACCTATTGGGAGGAAACAGATGTTGTTTCTGTCCCAAGGACCTGATCGCTTTCACTTTTTTAGGAGTAAAACTTGTAGCTAGAGCCTATGTGACCCGTGGATGGCCAGATTCAAGGAAATCTCGGGTGCGTTTGTTTGCAGGTGCAAGCATTATAAATCTGTGTCAAGACACGGTTTCCTTTTTCATTCACAAATATCATATAGGGTTCTGCTCCGTTGCGCAGACTACTATTGATTCTTTGCGGGTTCAGATGCTGGAAGGATCCAAGCAACCTGCTGCATGGAAACATGACCCACATGCCGGCCATGAGAGGTGTTCCTTCGGCGGCTCGATTTTCTCATGTTTTTTTGATTGCTGAACAGAAAGCGGTCTGTGTTTCCGGTGGCTTTTGGAAACTCTTCGCGAGGGCAAGCATGTAAACCAACGGTTTGTTCGATGCGCGTTCCTTGGGTCAAGGGTCAAAGAGGATACGTGTCAATAACCCAGCAGGTTGCAGGTGTTTGCTTGCACCGTGGGTGCAGAGGCTTCCTCTCTCTCTCTCTCTAGGATGTTGCTTCTTGTTTTTTTGACTCCTTGCATCAGGAGATTGCTCCAGTTCCGCGTTCCTGCTGGCGAGTGGTGCTTTGGCGGACCGCGCGCGTTTGTGTCCCCCCAAGAAATGCACCTCCCAGGCTGTCATGGCCGGCGCCCCACCCCGCCCCCCTCCCGCCCAATTTTGCACGAAGGGTTGCTCCTTGGGTTTGTTGAAATCCGATAAACTCAGCAGCTTGTGAGCCCACTCCGGACTGGTCCCAAGCGAAAGACAGCGAACACCCCGAGGGTCATTCTGTCAGGGTTCTGGCCACGCGAGCCCTTGGGGGTTTGCGAGATGCCGGAATATGTATAAAATATATATATATATATATATATATGTGTGTGTTATCAATCCACTTGCAACCAATAGGTGTTTCGAGCAGAACGGGGCCCCGCTGGACTCATTTTGTCTCTTGGACTCAAACGAGGTTGGTTGAATTTGCAAACGTCAGGGGCATCGGGTTGGCTTCGCACATGGCCTGAGCCATAGGTCTAGGTGTACCGGCCACCGTTTGCGCCCTTGGCGAGGCGATGGTTTGGAAGGTTGCGAGGGAACCGCTGAAATTTCTGCGGCACATTCCAAGGTGGGCGAGGAAGTGAAGAAGCTTTGCCTCGATGACGTCACAGCCACTTGGCCAGTTGGCACAAGCTCCAAGGCGCCACCTGCAAGGAACTCTGCGACGCACGGGGAACAACCGATGGTATTTTGACATGGGTGAGTGGGGCTACCCATTTCGGGCTTATTTTTTTACAGGGAGCCAAAAGGAGAGCCACCCATTTTGGAGGTTACCCCATTTTGAGACGACACATCATCTCGTAGCCGGCAGAGTCACCGCTGCGCATGAGCCACATGAGTTGCAAGCGCTGGAGTTTGGAGCGAGCCCTCGGTTGTTTACGGCACTTAGAGGACGGACTTGCGTCGTTTTGAGAACAGGTGTTGCTTTTGAAATGCGTATATGAGAAACATAAGAATAAGAAAATAAAAAGAGAAGAAAGAGATGGTGATGATGATGGTAACTATCAACTCAGCATCCCCTGCATCCCTACCTGCGCTTAACGTAGCAACGATGCCTGATGATGATGATGATGCTGATGCTGATGGTGATCATGATAAGTATCACAATAGCATCCCCTGCATCCCCAACGGCGCCTAACATCACAACGATGCTTGATGATGATGATGATGATGATGATGATGATGATCATCATCATCATCATGATCGTCATCATCATTATCATCATCATGATACCTATCATCATAGCACCCCCTGCAATCCGCAACGGATATACACACAAGCTGTGGATAGCTGTGACCCGTACGCTTGTACTGTCCGGGGGCCATGTGGCGGAGGGGGGTGCATGAAAAGGAGGTGCTTGACGTTGGGGGAATGGGCGCTGCGTGGTCCAGTTTCCAGACAGAGGGTTCTCAATCTTTGGCCAACTGGATTTCCTCCGAAAGAAATCTTGGTGGCTCCCAGCCATCCTCTTTGCTTTTTAGGCTTTTAGTGTTTAGTGGGGATTTCCATTTAACCCACTAGAAGTTGAATTTTTAGCGGGGGATCTGAGGACAGCCCAGAAATGACATCGCTCTCGACCAAGGAGAGCCATCAAGAATTTTACGAGGCCGTGGCGTACGCTGTGTCGGCAAGGACCATGGAAGATGTGAGCTTCGGGCAGCATCATGTTGCAAATCGTGCCATGCTTCTCGGTGGTCGGACGAAACCTTGACATGCGGTTACTAAAAGCACGTGCTGACTAAATTGCCGTATTCTTTTTCAGGCTTAGAAGGGAACTGATGGATTCCAATATGTTCGGCCTCAAAATATTAACACTGTGCGATCGCTTTGAGGGGACCCAAACATCTCAACTGCGTCGCGACGCCAAGCTGTTGACATTTGTGAGAAAAGTTCAACTTTTTCTTCGGGGCTATGCTGCTGACTGTTTTTGGGGGTTGTAAAAGTCAGCAAATGGGGGGTGGTTTCCTTTATTCTACCTTTTAGGGGGTGACGTTGGTACTGCGATTCCACCAAGCCATCAAACTTTCACATCTTTCACCAAACCTCCGCTGACACCTTTAGCCAAACTTGCCCAGTTCCGCCAACTTGCACAAGTTACACACCCCACAAACTGCCAGCAAAATGTCCAAGACCCCCACCCCAAATTCCCTACTATGTTAATGAGCCAAAATGAGGTTGAAAATGGGTTATGAGTTATGAATACTATTTGGAAAAGAGGTGTGTAAACAGGGGGCTGGGGAACCATGGGAGGAATCTACTTTGGAGGTTAAACAACTTGCTCGAAGCACGACGCGCAGAGCGCCCGAAAAGAGCCACTCACAACCAGCTTCTTTGCGCAGAGTCATGTATATAGAGCAGCGGGCAGCACCTGGCAGCGCAACGTGCCGTTCACTTGCAAAGCTGTTTATTTTTTTTGTGGGGGGAGGGTGGAGAAGGTTCTGGTCCAACTTCCAAGCGGTGTTTTGCTCAGGAAGCGATGTCAGACGGAAGTCCGGAAGCTGGTGGCACGCTGCCGATGCTGGCTGCTGTGTGTGGAAGGCGAAGGCAGGTCTTAGCCACTCGATGGTTTTTGCTACCCCCGAAGCTTGTGGAACGCGGCGAACGCGGTTGCCACTTTCAGTGTATATGGCTGTGATTTTTAATGGGGAGTCCCTTAAACAGTGGTGGGTGGACAGAACTCCCAACCGAAATGATGTCCACCAAAGGGTCCCTAGATAAAATTCATACCCATATTGACCCTGGATCAATAACCCTGGTTGATTAGGTACCATATGTGAGCTTCGGGGAGGTTGCATGTTAGAAGTTGATATTCCAGGAATAAGTATAAAGCCTGGCAACCAAAGGCTCATCTTTGGTCGAGGTTATTGCCACAGGAAGTGACAAGGGACGGGACAGTTTTGCCAGGCTGCCGATTTGCAGAGGCTGCTGCAGAGGCGGCATTGGAGGCAGCAGCTTTCGTAAAGGTTAAGAGGGGGGGACACCACCCATTTTTGGGGGCCCATAGGTGAAAATGCGGACGGACGGAGTGTCCACTTCACGCTGAGACGATGAAACCGGAGAAGCCACCTGGGGGATGTTGCCCCATGCTGTGGATGGTGGCGACATCCGTTTCGCCCAACGCAAGTAGCAACAAACGGGACCCTTCCGGGCCTTGAGCTCATTGCGGCAACTGGGAGAGGTGGTCCATGGGAAGCGGTGGCCAAGCGCCTAGCTTTCCCTTGGAGTTCACTGGCCATGTCTACATTGGGGGAGTCTGCTAGAAGCTCAAGTCCGGATTCGTGTCTTTCTTGAGGATATTGGGGATTGCGGAAAGGCCGAAAGGAAAGCACATGTTTTTTTTGGGGGTGGGGTGGGTGGGGGTGGGGTGGGTGGGGGGGAGGGGGTGGGGGGGGGCTTGTGAGCAAATACATGCAGCATGATGTCTGTATATACAAAAAACATATATATATATATATACCCAGTCTGTCAACGGCCCTCCCACAAGTCCTTTGTAAAGAGGGTCCTTTACAAAGGACCTCCTGGGAGGTATGTGTGCGCATGCTTTGCTGGCCATGCCATGCAGGCTTACCACGTCGGCAGAAATTATGCGTTTCAAGAACTTTGCAATTGACTCCTTGGAAAGGTTAGATGACAATGAGGTTTGAGGCCTGCGCTCGAAACCGGGCACTTGGGGCAAGGCGCAAAATGAAAGTCCGAATCAGGACACTACTCCGGCATACAAGTCTAATTGGAGAAACGCAAAGAAAAGGGCATCATTTGTTGCATCTTACTATGGCAATGACGTGGTTTGGAAAAATACAGTTGTCAAGTCGGCGAGAAAAATCAGCGTGAATTAGCGTGAGAAGGACCTCTGAGCGCGTGAAAGGACCCTCCAGAGCGTGAAATTAGCGTGATTTAGCGTGAATGGCGGGTTCTGAGATTTCAAGTTCATTGTCTGGACTGCATGGGCCTTGCTTTGCCTGAATGAAAGCCACTGCAATGAGCACCACTATGTGGCCAGGTTGACACACACAAAATAGCTAGCCACACTCTAAAGTACACGGTGATTCGAGCTTCGCATCTGCGCTTGAGTCGGAGGGAGCAGAAAGCTGTAGTTGAGTGCATTTCGGTAGGCTAAGTGAGAAATGGTCTTTCAGCTTGAAATCCACAAAACCGGATAGGATTGAGCGGGCTCCAACAAGACCCGAAAAGCATTGAAAACAGAACGGCCCTTCCTGCGGGGTCCTTTGTCTGGCAGCCCTTCCCGGAAGGGCCTTTAGATACACTGGGTATATATATATATATATGTATACATCCATATATGCATCTTGGGTGCATGTCAAGGGGCCTCCGCGGGGCGTGGTTCCTTGCACCGGCGTCCAAAAAAACCGACGAATCCCCATGGTTTCCCAGTCGTTGCACGTGACGAGCATGGGAAAGAAGAAAAGGTGCAGAAAAAACCTAGCCGCAGGCAAGAGCATGTTGCCCGGACTGGAGGGGGATGCCAACCTCAGCAAAAGCAAAAGCACTGCTTGCCGAATGTCGACTTATACAGTTGGGCGGTAGAAGGACTTCTATTGATCTGCATTCATCCTCAACAGAATTGCAAGAGACGATACACACAGATACACGCTCAAATCAAAACGGCCGGATCTTCTTGAACGAGTTCAGGTGCTTGAGTCTTTCGCCGAGCCGAATGTGTCTGACAATCTATGCGGCTTCAGAGTTCGGCTCTGTCATGCGTGCTCGCGCGTCAAGCGGCCGAGCAGCATCCCAACATATCTGCAGCCTTGAATCACAGGGTGTGTCACAGGCCTTCCAAATCATGTTCACCGGTTCCTTTTGGTTGGTACCCCGTAATTCTAGGAAAATCCAAAAGGCCCTGCCCCGCCACAGCTCAGGAAAGGTAGCAAGCACCTCATTGGGGTTTCTTAGGGCTCCGAGAACCAGGTTATCTACGCCTAGCTTCCCTTGCCTGGATTCCATTTTGGTCTGTCTTTTGTTTCGGAATCAGCACCCCCATACTGTGGATACACGATTTGTTGTTCCACCTAAGAAGCCCTAGAATGAGGATTCCCCTGCAAATACCAACCAACAATGGTTTTTCCCAATGGCTTTCCTTGGTTTGGTTTCGTGGTGCGAAATGGATTGCGCAACCATCCACGGCAGCATCGGTTCGTTTCTTTCTTCCCCCCCCCAGCCGTGGGCGCCACGAGCCGCCGGCGACACGACCAGGTGGGCGCCATGGCCGTCATCGGCAGCCGGGAGCAGCTCAAAGCCGCGGCGCGAGATCTGGGCATGGACTCCAAGGACGGGGCACGGTTCGCGGCGGCGGCTGGGGTTTGTGATTGCAACTCGCCGAAGTTGGGGGGAGGCAGAAAAGTGAATTGGGCCCAAAATTGTGGCCCAAAATGGTGGTGGCCCAAATGGTGGCCCAAATGGTGGCAAAGATGGTGGGACGAATGGGGCCCAAAATGGGTGAAACTCTCAACATGTTTTTCGGACGCGGTTCAAAGGAAGGCCAAAAGGAAGCCAGCCATTGTTGGGGGGGCCATTTTGCGAACCCCCCAAATGCTGGCGCATGTTCCCCGACGTTCCTTTTTTTGAGGAGGGGAGGGGTTGATCCAAAAGTAATGTGGGTCCTGGGTGTTCGCCCAAATGGTGGTTTCCTTTTGGCGTTCCTTTGCAAACCAACCAAACAAGAGGCACTCGCGGCCAAAAAGCAGAAGCCCAGGTGGGCTGTGGTTCACATGAGCACTGCCAACCGCTAAAATTTTATGGTGCTCGTAGGGCCTACATAAAGCTTTGCAGAACCAAAGCCAACTGCTCAAGTGGCGTGTTCTTGGTTGGGGATGCATCTGAAAATTATTTTCTTAAAGTTGGGGCCCCTTTTTTTTACAGCAGGATTACTATGTTGGGCCCTTCAGCCAGACTGGTGGTTTGTTTTTGTTTCTTGTGACATTCCGCCAGAGTCAGTTGCATGTTTGAGTCAGAATGAGACACTTTTTCCAGTTATGTTGCCCACAAGTTCGGTTGTGGATCCCTCTCTGTGCTACGCGGGGGTCTGGGGTCGGGCGTCGAAACCCCTTCACTCTCTTTCCACACAGCGCGCCTTGGTTTTATGGGGGAGGCATGATGCCACGACAGCCTGGCCCTAGTACGCAAAAGGGAACTCGATTTTGCAGAAAGGGTTTTCCCCAAGCGCCTGAGTCTTGTTTCTTGTTCTTTCGGGCTATCCCACGGGTTGTCTTTTTTTTTTGGGGGGGGGGGGGCCTTTTTAGTGGGTTCAAAGGGGATTTTTTGGGGCTCTTCCTATTTGCGACACACCCAACCCATCAATCCCGCAAGCGATCGATCACGTGTCAATGACAAGCCGGCACGCTCCGCACATCCGGCCAGTCTGTGCTGCGCATCATCGAGGAGAACGGCGACCTGGCGGATCAGTAGCTGTCATTTCACTGGGTGATGTTTTGCTCGGGACAATGCTGCCAACACTCAAGTCATGACAGGGAGTAATCCAGAAGAAGATTCATTCGGATTCAAGTTTTTAGGGTGGCTGGCTGCGGCAGGAAAGGACAAACGCCTCCAAAAGGGGCATGTGTCAAACTGCAGCCGCTTTCCGTTGCAAGGACCATCCAGAGCTGCCACGTACGCCTTCTGGCTGTTTGGGACATGAGCTGACGAAATGACTGACCGATGGAGAGACGGCACCCAAGAGTCCCACTCTTTTTGGGGGGGAAGAACGTTCCTAGTTTTCTCCGGTCACATGGGGACGTCGGCTTCTTTTGCTGCTATGCCCAATTTCAAGGTTGGTTTAAAGGGATGCCAAAAAGACCCTACCCACTTCAGCTCCATATCTGGGACAAATTCCAGCACCCAAGCACCACCCAACCCCTATCCCCACCCAACCCTCCAACCACTTCGCCCCGCGAGTGCGAGCGATTTTCGAGGCGTGGCGCGGCTGAAGCAGCGGGTGACGCAGGAGGAGCAGCAGGCGCCGGAGCTTCGGGCCCTGAGGCGAGCTGATCTCGGGGCTTGTTGGGGGGCGCAGGGGGGCCCTCCAGGGGGCTTTAGCTGTAAAATGAGCTCAGTGAGTCCATTCCCCCCAAATGGGGGTGGACTGAGCCAAGTCTTGCATTTCATTCTTGCCGCAGCTTTTGAGGGGACGCCACGAATTGGCCTGTGAGATGACTGTGTCTTTGCAAAGCTTTGCATTTGAAGCCTTCAGCTCGTTCTGCATGTGAATACACGTTGGCAGTAAGGAAAGGTGCCAGACTTGATCAATCTTCCATTTAGGGCCCCCAGTCTTCACCATGGGTCACTTGCCCATGTGGGAAATGTCATCTTTGGGGTGGTTTTCCAACCAATGGCATCCCTTGTGAGGAACCTCATGTTTTGGGGTCCATGTGAGTTTGCAGGAGTAATAATTGATATGTGCGCTCTAATCCAGTCCACGTAATAGCAAACCCCTACCCGCACAAAAAAGTCACCGCGCAGAGTACACTTTCGCAGGTCCGGATCGACAATTGGACTCATGGGTTGCTGTGTTGTGGTCAGAGCTGCGCGCGAGAACTTGCTCAGAGAATTTGCGCATAAAACTTGTTCAGAGCACTTGCACACGCACAGCAGCTTGCACAGAACACTTGGGCCGAGCGCTTGCACCCACCAACACTTGCACAGAGCTGGCAACACCAAAGCTTAATTGTCGCGGAAGGACATGCGTAAACACGTGTACGGCAAAGCTCTGGCATGGAAATATGGGCAATCTGTTTTCGCGCAGCCATTTGCATCATTCTTACCTCGGAGCCGCACGCCGGGCCATAAAATCTGCAGCGGCCACTTGCCCATGAAAAGGGAAGCAAACACACATGCGTAAAACCAACGCTATCGGGGCCACCTGTGGTTCTAGTTTAAGGGCTGCCGCCCTGGCATTGTTCATTATTAGGGGGAGCTGCATTGTAGGGGAGAAAACTTATGGCCATGCCGTCTCAGCGCACTTTCTTGGGGTGGAGAAAACCCAGCAAGATGCCCACCTTTTTGGAACAAGAACTGGCCTCTGCAAAAATGGGAGTCCAGCTTCTTGTGAGTGGGGTTTCTTCACAATCGTGGGAGTTGACACGAAGCTATTCTGGGAAGACGGTTGTTTCCCTGTTGAAGAGCCCTGTCCACTTCCATGGACGGCTGGGGACGTCTGCAAAATCATGGTGACTTTTCAGGGCACAAGAAGCCGAACAGCTGATCTTATTTTGGGTGTACCATGGTACCCTACCCCCAGACTCCCTAGTTAAATCGACTGAACAAAAGGGGAGTTACCAAGCAATGTTTAGTAACCCCCTGTTCTTTGATCCACATTCAAAGCAAGCAAAGAGTATTAACCTGACCACCCAGTTGCTGTTAGCTTGCGACAGGACAGAGCCCTACATTGTGGAGATCGACACCTCCAGCGGCACTAAGGGAGCGCAGTCGGCTCGGCGCGGTTCCCGTTGATTCTGACCAACGGCCGTGTTCATTGACCATAGGAATGACGGATCATGTTTTTGGACATGTTATTTTTTTCTGGTTCGTATGTACCCCAGATTTGTGAGTGCAAACCAAAGCCCACCCTGAAATTGAACATGGGGGAAAACCCCGAGTTTTTTTTGCAGGGTGTACACAGGTGAACGGTTCATGGGCCCTGCCGAACATGAGCTTGGTTTTTCCAGCCGGAACAACTCTCGGCATTTGGCAATGCTGGACGGCCGTTGGTTCACCGAAATTCTTCATCGCCTCATTTTACAGGTTCTGTCAAAGTCAGAAACTGGGGTTGTGTCCCTTAAACCATTCAAGGCGTTGCCAGAAATATGCCGCAGAATCTGAGGCTTGTGTTTTGCCAAAGTCAAATTGCAAGCGTTTCTCGCAAGGCTGGTGGTTCTTGATCGCTGTGCTGATCTTTTCTTTTTCCGCCCCCACTCAGCCGCACTGCCAGTTGCCGGCGCAGCGAGCGCCGCGCTCCGCAGAAGGGGGAGGTGGAGATCCACACCTCGCTCTGGGCGCTGAACTTTCGCAGCTCGAACCGGAGAGTACCCCACAATCGTGTTGTTAAAATAGGACCCGTCCCCCCCCCACCAAAAGATGGTGTCCTGTTGGTTTACCTCCAAAGCAACTAAAACAACAGAAAATAGGGTACCCTCAAAAAGTCGCTGTTTATCTTGCTCTACAAGGAATTCGTAGAACCAAACGCCGATTTTGAGGTTCCCTCATGTAGAGGACCCCGCTTAAAATTCATCCCCGTACTGTGGACGAACAAACTCCACTTTGCAGCCCCGTAGTCATGGGACTTGGTGCCCACGGCAGCTGCATTCGGCGGAGAGCGCCAAATGATTACACAGAGATTTGTCTTAGCAGGGCTTGGTTTCCGCGCCTCACCCCCATTCTAATTATTCAGGAATATTCAGGACCTAAAAACTTTGTTTCGCTGTTGTTGGCATGTTTCGAGGTTTTTAAGGTTTTTGGTTTTGCTCATTAGGCGGGGCTGCAAAAACAAAATGTCCTTTTTGCTGCTTGTTTGGACGAGGTTTGGAGGGGGGTGGTATTGGTGATGCTCGGCGGAAGTTTCGGGAACATGGACAGCCGCTCAACTTCCTGGACACTCAAAGAAATGTGGTACAGGAACATTAACGGGGAGCCCCTGTTTTTTGGTGAGGGTTAAGCCCATGTCTAGTAAGATGTCCTATAGCCAGTTCTTTCGCAAGGTCGTTGAATGCCCGCAGTTCTTAGTCACCCAGCCAAGTGCATGATGTCATGAATGCCCCAGCTCGATGTCGCTTCACGAACTTCCTGATCCTAACAAAACCCCCCCCCTGACCTCCACTTTTTAAGAACCCCAGAATGGCCTAAACCCAGGTGTGGGGCATGTACCCCAAAAGGGGAACCCCTGGATTTGTGTCTATTTGCGGGTTGTCAAAAAAGTAAAACCCTGCAACGTCCACCTTCTGCTGCCCCTCCAAATCTCCAAGGTCTTTTGAAGGGAATTGGTCGAGACTATACTGAGCGCCCTCGACTCACAACCGAAACGGGAACTGGTTAAAAGGTCAACTTGGTGAGCCAGGTTCACATGGGGCCAACTCTTCACCCGGGTGTTTTGTTTTGATTTGTCACAGGGACCGAGTCTCAGGGTTACAGAGCGAGCTGGCATGGTAAAACGAGCTCACCATGACGTAGATCATCTTGCTTGAGGTTTGAAGTTACTCTAGTATTTACACATGTTATGACTCCTCGCTAAAAACCAACAACCACAGTAGGCAGTCACCCCAGTCTCGCATGTTCCCACGAGTCCGGCCCCACTTAGACTGGCCGCTCTTTAGGCCTGGGTCATCTTTCTGAAAGCTCAGTTGCCAAAGTGAATCGACGTTTTGACCTTTTGATGTTTCCACGTTGGTCCATAGTCATGCCTTAAAAGGTGATCACCTTTGATTTCCAGGTCCCTAATGGGCAAGTGAGCTTGTTAAGTTGGTTGAAAGGTGGGGTGTCCACTTTATCAGGAGCCCACTGAAGGTGGGTCAACCTGGTGAAGCCTAATCGAAAGTCCACCATGTGCCATTTGGGCACGACTTTGAGCACTCCGAATTCACCTTCGCCAAATGTCCAGTGGGAACACTATGAATGTGGGTGTGTCTTTAGAAGTATTTGAAAAAAAAAACTCAGGTGATGTCCCCAACAGCACGCGGTGCTCTTTTTATTTGTTAGTGCTCGCACCACCCCGCATCCCTCGCAGAACCTCGTGGAACCCTCGTGAAACCTTGTCTCGGGGCCGCCCCGGACCACCCCGGAGCCTATCTGGGCTGAGACCCCAAAGCTTTCAGCTGTTGGCGAAAAAACAACAGGCGAAAATGGCTTCGGGTTCCCTCAAACAACCAACAGAGGGAAACGACACACCCATATTGGCTCTCGAAATTCTACTGTTTGCTTCGAGTTCGCTTCAAAGCCCTCCAACAGGATATCAAACGACATCACTCGCTCCCGTTGGGTCGGTTTTGTTGAGGGTACCCTTCTCAGGTGGATTCAAAGAGCGGCCAACTGGAAAACGACCCGGGGAGCTGAAACGGGATCTGCCTAGACTGGCAGCCTGCACCCAAGGACAGGCATGTGTGTGTGTGCATGCGCAGTGGTTGAGTGAACCCATTTGTTAGAACCCATCCAAAGGGTCACCCCAAAAAGGAAAGGGCCACGTCTGTTTGGTGACTCCTCACTTACCAATCCAACTGTTTGGGTGTTGAAAGGCGCAGCACCAGGACACCAACAAGTTCCATGGCTTCCCATTTCACCCAAAGTCCCATGTCCAAGTACCCATGTGGTTATGAACTTTATCCGGGAACCACCAAACACTGTTATCTGAATCCCCACGAAAGAGATACATCCAACTATCTTCGAAATCTTATGAAATAGTAGCCCAGGACCTTCCTAGCTCAGCTCTTTACTTATATTTGCGGCACCTCTAACCCGAGGTGACCGTTGAGCCTTCCCCATCAAAAGAGTGTCTAGCTTTGTTCAACCTCCCTATGTTGACAAGCCCAAATGTGTCCACTCCAGTTCGGTGCCCCAAAAAAAAGGCGTTGGAGCCATTTGGGCGTTCTCATAACGGGGACGCCAAAGGGAAGGGTGAGACCTCAGGCGATGTCCTGGTGGCATTGGGCGCCATCCCCGACACAGTGGCCGGCACCTCCCTGGGCCTGGGCGGGGAAACCTACGGCACCGTCACCGCGCTAGGCGCCAAGCAGATTTGGGCCAAGGGTTGCGAGCCACGAGTTTTCACCTTGGGACAGCGAGACAACCAGCACCCTCCGGATGGATGAGGTTTGGGAGCCAACTTGACTGGGGTCCCGTCGAATAGGGTAGACTATATTCCCTCGCACCCCTCACTCCAAGCACAAACAAACAAGGCATCAAACAAGAAACAAGCCAAGAAACAACCCCCTGCCGCACACACACACACACACACACAGACAACAACACAAAAGAACACATACACATGCAAACACACGCCGCTAGAACACAACACAAAACACGCACAACAGAACAAAGGACAACACAACAAAGCACAACACCACCTCACAGCACGCTACACCACAGCACGACACACAACACCAGAAGACCACGACACGAAGCGCCAAGACACAACACCTCACGACACGAACACAAACACGAGCACTGCACGATACGACACGATGCGCACACACACACACACACACACACAGAGAGACAGACACAGACACACAGACACAGACACACACCAAAAACACACACACACACACACCAAAAACACACACCAAAGACACACACACCAAAAACACACACACACACACACCACAGAAACAGAAACAGAAACAGAAACAGAAACAGAAACAGAAACACACACACACACACACACACACACACGAGACACACACACAGACAACACACACACACAACACACGCACACAACACACATACACACACAAAACGCAACACACAACACAGCACACATCGTTTTGGGTGTTTATTTGGAATAGAGAGCAACAAAAACTGGGTTCTCTTGCTGGCTTCCCCTGAAACACCGCGCAAGAATGCGCCCCTCCCACCCACCCACCCACCTACCCACACACACACACGCACAGACTGAGAGACATTTGTTTATGTCCTCAGGGTCGCTATAGTGCCTCTTTAAGCTGCTCGTCGCGTGGCAAACATAGGGGGCTCTCCGAGCTGAGCGAACGGCAGGCGAAGGTGTTTCCCATTTGGCCGTGGGTGACTCGGTGATTGCCATTCCTCCCGATGGGATGGGCCCCCTGGTCGCAAGAGATCGAACCTATGCGGGGGGAGGTTCCTGCGAGCCTGACACGAGTTTTCGCCTTTGTTGCTGCAGAAGTGAGAAAGCTCAAAGTTGAAGTTCGTCAGGTCTCGTGATGTCTTTAATGGCCATATTCCGAAGTGAGGTTGATTGCAACTGCCACTCGACATATTCAAGCAGACACAACTCGAACGCGCACCGGTTTGGCAAGCTGCCCGTTGGGCCACTCGCAGCTTCTTTGAGCCCGGCTCAGGCTCTTACCTGGTAACGGATGCCAGGATGGTGGCCAGAGCTCCACAAGGCATGACGCCTGAAGAGGCGGTCTCAGGCCGGACGCCGGACCGGACGGAAGTGCAGTCGGGGGGAATCTGTGGCGCAAACCACCTGCAAGTTCAAGGGCCAAATGACTAAGATGGGTTTGTGGGGTACTTAAAAACCAGTTGATAAGTGGGAAAACCCCATGTGCACTTGTTAGCCCCTTAGACAGGCCTTTATATTACTTCAATGTGAACAGAAGAGCCCGATTCTAAACAGAGTGTGATCCTCAAAGGAGATGTCTCTACTTTGATGGTTTTGATGGTATCTCCTCACCAACATGGAACAGTGTCACAGGAAATACCATCAAAAGCATCACACAAGTGGATTGCATGTTGAATGCTCTACGATTGTCTGTCCCTTTGTTGCTTCAGGGTGGGAAACGGGGTTTGAAGGTCGCTTTCTGTGATACCAAGTTGAAATCCCCGAAGCAAAGCGAAAAAGCAGAAGCATGTGGAATCCCATTTCAGTGAACCGGATCCGTCTGGATCCATGTCCGGTGAAGCACCCCTTCGGTTTAGGTGGCGTGCGTGCCTTCAAGATAGAAAAGCTGCACGGTCAAAAAGTGGAACCCAACCAGAACATTCCCAAAATGAGATATCTCTGAGCATCTGCGATATGTTTGTTGTTGCTGTTGTTTGTGTGTTTTGTCTTTTGTTTGGGGGGAGGGGTCCATGCAATTCTGAACCAAGATTTGCTGACTTTGGAGGCACCTGCGTCTATGCCACCGCATGGCTGGCCTTGCACTGGTGTGGCCGTATCCAGCCTGGGGAGAGAGCCCCGGCCTCAGGACAAACCACCCGAGGACCTTCACGCGGTCCACCTATCGTCATGCGATGCATGCCATAGGTGGTGGGAATAACCTGGTGGGGATTCCCTTTAAAGGAGAAACCACCACACGGGTTTTGTTGATCATTTCTTATGAGCATCAGCAAGAAAAGGGTGTTGCCGAAAGGAAAGCTTCCTCTTTGGCCTTTTGGTTTTTGAAATCCTTCTTCTTTCCAGGTCCTTTGGGCAGATGAGAGTGAGCCAATGACTTCAACAGCTTTTCCCCATTGACTGCTTTTCCGCTGACCCTTGGGGATTTCAGACAGAGCCAAGCTGCTAAATAGAGCCCTTGGCTTTTCTTCACGGTCCTTGAGCAGCGGCAACAACTTGTCACAGGGATCCATTGCAAAGTTAGGCCTAGCCAAAGGAACGCTCGCAACTCTGCAGCTCGAAAACCACAGAGTTTCACTACGAAATATGTAAGCGAAGCGCTCTCCCGCAGAAGCTTGCAAAGTGCCACTTTTGAGTACGCAAGGAGTGTGCGAAGTATGCTCTCGTAGTTGCAGCTCGAATCTCGAGCTTGGATGTCGCAGCCAGCTTTTGGTTGCATGCGTCCACGTGTGCTGCGCTCGACGGCTCGCAAGTTAGAAGGCTTCGGTGTAGGACGCAAAGCACGCTCCGGCTTCTCCTGGAACATGACAAATCAGGGTTGTGGGATCGCTCGTGGTTTCTCCCCACTTCTGTGATACTTTTGGGAATCCCCCTTTCTATTAACAAACTAGTCTTTGGGAAGCCCTTTCTGCTGTGTCACAGAAGTGGTCATTCCCCACAGCCCTGTGACAAATCGAGCAATTTCTCATTAGATGCGTAGTGACCGATCAACTCACTTTAGACATAGTTGTGAGCAAAGGTCCCAGGCGCAGACAACTTGTTACTCTGCTTTCGGATCACCCGTCATCTCATGCTTTTAAGTTGTTCTTTCTTTCCATGGGTGTTTTTTTCCATTTGCCAGCAAACTGAGTTCTTTTGCTTGTGCTTATGCTTGTGTTTTCACTTCTGCTTGTGTTTGTGCTTGTGCTTGTGCTTTTACTTGTTCTTGTGCTTGCTTGGGCTCGTACTTGTGTTTGTGCTTGGGCTTGCGCTTGTGCTTGCGCTTGTGCTTCCTCTTGGGCTTGTGCTTGTACTTGTGCTTGTGTTTGTGCTTACGCTTGCGCTTGTGTTTGTGCTTGCGCTTGTGCTTGTGTTGTGTTTGTTTTAGTGCTTGTGTTTGTATTTGTGCTTGTGCTTGTGCTTGTGGTTATACTTGTGTTTCTGCTTGCGTTGTGTTTTACTTGTGTTTGTGTCTGTGTTTGCACTTGTGCGTGTGCTTTTACGTGTGTTTGGGTCCGTGTTGGTTTTGACATGTTTGTGTTTAAGTGCGTTTATGTATGTGTGTGTGTGTGTGGCACCTCAACAGTCGCGTCTCGTGTGGATTCCGTTGAACCACTATCCACAGGTATTTCCCAGCTTTGGACATGAAAATCCGCCCCATCGACTCGAGGTGCTGATTCACAGTGCCGCTGGGGGAGTTGGTTTGGCAGCCGTGCACCTGTGCAAGAAGGCAACGGAAACGGCAGCATCTAAGCTGTTCTGCACTTCTACCGCAAGGAGAAAGACACTCTCACGGGAAAGCAATTTCTGGGGTATTTCATCCCCAGCCCCTGAGAGCTTCATAAATACCCAACATAACTTGCAACCAAGGGTGCCGTCACGGGATGCTGGATTCATCTCTTCCGCTTGGTTCCCTGGTCTGACAAGGAGCAACACAACGATCTTGCTTGAGCTTAGAATTGCTTTCGCTCACCGTCCATGTTAAGTCTTGCCGGATTTGTCGGGGTGACGCTTTGGGCATGAAGAATCGGTTTCGGCCTCACCCTGGCGATGTTTTCTTCAACCTTTTGGATCCCGAGGGGGATCCATGCTTGGAATCTGAAGCTCGCAGGGCCGTAGCAGCAAGGAGATACCCTGAGAGATGTTGCTTTACATCACCTGGTTGAAACCATGAAAGCTCCTGTGGGTCGCAAAGAACTATTACCACTTGAGATCCAGTTGCAGTTGCGGGTGGCTTGCCGCAGGCGTCGGAAAAACGCTTCTCCAGAACTGTGTGGCTGCTTCTGTTCCCGGAAGCGATGGAAAAGATGCGGCGAAGGTTAGTGCGGAAAGTACGATGAGCTGGTTCATGCCAAGTACAGCACAGATGTCACTCATTGAATAATATATTACGTGTATATATATATATAGATATATAGGTGTATATCACGTACCGTATATACATACTTGCATCCATTCGTACACTCGCTAAAAACCGTTGGATGGTTTCGGCAGTTCGGCAGGTGGGGTGCGAGATCTATGCCACAGCCTCCACAGAGGACCCAGGGACCTCTCTGGTCCATGCCTGAATTGCAGTCGGGTGAAATGTTCGAATGCAGAGACAACCGGGAATTTTGGGATTTCGACATTCATGCCCCAAGAATGGGAGTGAAGGAGGGAATAGGCCTTCGGAGTTTTTCCATGAAAACTGGAAACCTGAAATCTGGCGCAGGGGTCCCTAAATGTTCGCATATTTGAACCTCGTGTTGGCGACATTCGAGCCCAGTCAGTGTATCAACTTCTCACTTTGGGGAATGGCCCCTTGGCTGTGAGTCCAAGGGGCCCAAAATGAGTGGACTGACTGTCGTGAGTTTGGGGAGGTCATTTTAGGGCGGCCCAAAATGCCACAAGATCCAGGCGATGTTTTGCACCCTCCATCTTGCAATAGCTCGGGTACATGCAGACAAGTGGTGCAGGGGGCCATCCAATTGTCCCATGTCATGTCCTCTTGGGGAAGCGTCACACGGGGACGTCCTGTCCAACGGCTAAATGCTCACAAGGGCCTCAATGACGATCGCTGTCATGGGTATTGTTCTTTGGCGGACCTGCTTTCTGTTATGTGTTGAGTGTTGTGTTCGCCAGTCAAGTTGTGTGAAGGTCCCTTGCTGTGTGCTCCCCAAGGCATCGTCATAAGCCCCGTTAAACGCTTGGGCACCCAAAATAATTCAGTAGCAAAAGGGCATCTTTGAGTGATGTCGGTTTTCCAGGGAAGTGTCCATCTAGGCCCCTCTTTCTTTTGCAGACAACTTCCACGTGTGCGTACTTGATAGGAGGTGCAGAGAAAGTCCACAGTTTTGACAAGTCACCAAATGGTTTTTGCACACTTACAAATGGTTGGCTTATCACTTATGTTGATTCTTGTTTTGGTCATGGCCGCCCCAGCACACAAAAACGGCTAGATCTGGCACGACCCCCGTCACTACCCCCTATATTTGTTGGAACCTTACTGCTTGTCCAAAGCCAAGCCTTCAAATTTCTCAAATTGGTTCCTCTCTCTCAGTGACCAAAGCAAAGCTTTATGTTTTTCTCCATAGGAGAAGAAGCGGCTCTTGGAGTCGCTGGGGGCGACAGCCTTCAACTCCCGGAAGCCCAAAGAGTTCGAGGATGGCATCTTGGAGGCGACGGTTCTCGGATTCGGAAGCCCAAGATTCGTGGCTGTCCTTTCCCCAGAATTCAACCCACCTGCCAAAAAATGTCATTGTTTTCCCTCTAAGGGCTTCCTTGACAACCTGAAATGGTGCTTTCCCTTTTCCTTTTGGATTTGCTTGACAGCCTGAAATGCTGGTTTTCCTTTTGGGTTGCCAAAAACACAAACGTGGGACCCGAACCTCAAAAAAGGTAACCACACCCATGTGGCTGTGGTTCTTTCTTTTAGCGGACTCTCATGGCCCGAGGCTCAAAAAAGACACCCACCCACCCACCCCACCCACCCCCCCTTCCCCGCCGCGTATGTTTTCTCCCTGTTGCCCGGACTCCCTTTCTCTCGAGGCCACGAAGGGTGAGGGCGTGGACGTTGTGCTGAACTCCCTCAGCGGCGAGGCCATCTTGGCGTCCTTCCGCCTGCGCCGCGGCAGCCCATGGCTTTCCCATTGGATCAAACGAGGAAGCCAAGGGTCTCACTGCCAACCAGCTTTGGACCTACGTTTTTTTTTGGAAGCCCATTTTTTCTGGGCTGTTCAAAGGGAATCCTCAATCCCGGTCCCCTTTGTAGTGGCTTCCCTAGAGGGATTCTGGAGGGTTGGCCAATCCTCCATTTGAACAGCCCAGATTTGAGTGGCCAGCCACATCCATGGAAATGGTAGTCTATTGTCATCCCCGGGGATGGCATTGATCAACTATAAGCCAAGTCCCGTCCAGAGCTTCCAACTGTCCCATGTTTGGAGGGGGACGGAGTAACATCCGTGCTTCATCTTGGCTTGGGGCTTGCGCCAGTCGGAAGTTCAGATCTTTGACGTGTTTCAAAGAGAGTGTATTGAGTACAGAGCGCCCTCTTTGCGCGGGGTTGCCTTCGATCCAAGGCTGCGGGAGTTTGGGCGCTTCCTGGAGATCGGCAAGCGAGACCAGTATGAGAACACTCAGCTGGGCCTCGGCCAGTTTCTGAAAGGTGGGGGAAACCCAAAGCGGCGGCGGTGCTCCTGGTTTTTTTTTCCACAACCAGAAGAGGGGGCGCCTAAACAAAGCCGCACCCCTGGCCCATGTCCTATTCTCCCAGAATCGTGCTGGAACAAACACATAAGGTCGACCCGGACTCGGACGAAGCGAATTCTTCTTCGGGGTGGTCCCAAAGAGTTCCCGCTGGAATGCGACACATTGTGCTTGAAAGGGCCATGCTGAAGCCCCGGACATTTTGAGCGGATGGTGTCAGAGTCGGGCCCAACTTTCATCCAGCAGACAAAAACAAAGTCGATGATGTTGCCTTCGACATCGACCCAGAACAGGGCCACTGTTTCCTTCTCCGATTCTTCCGGGGCAGCACACCTCGCTGCTCAGGAATTCTGGGAACCCGGAACCATCCAAGCGGTGATTTCCTAAGCGATCCGAGACGGCCATATCCAAAGGTGTCGAAAATTTTGATCCCCTGAGCAAGTTGCCTCTGAGTTTCAATCAGTGGGATCACTCCGGGTATATACCACTGTGATACCAGCGCATCCCCTCGTTTTGGGGGGCTTGGTCTTTCAACCGCCGCCCTGGCTTCTAGCGGCGTCACCCCTACGGGTCGGCGACGAAACCAAACTCGGCGCAGGCATCTCCTTCTCCGCAGCCCACTTCGACGTGCTCATGCTGAAGCGCCCGGAGAAGTGCGCCAAGCTTTTACAGGAGGCCCGATTCAAACGCCCAAGCCCAGGGTTGTGGGATCAGGGGGTTTGTCCCCACTTTTGTGATGCAAGGGAATCTCTCCCTTTATATGGGGGGTTAGTCTTTGGGAAGCCCTTTCTGTTGTATCACAGAAGTGGATTCCATTTCCCACAGCCCTGCCCAAGCCGAAGCACTTTTGGCTGAACCCAGAGGCTTTGATTCTGATCGGCTTCGGCTGGAGAAAATACCCCACGGCATTTCCAGTAGACACCCCGGAGGTGGTTGGGGGTCTCAAAACTTGGCTGTTTGAGGGCCCTATATTGATCGGGAGCGTCTGGCAGACCCCCACCAATGTTTGATGTCCACCACAGGGTCCCTGATTAAAATTTAGACCCAAATGAGAAATATTAGGAGTTCGTCCATTTTGTGGTCCCGTTTAAATGGACCTGGGGCAGACACATATACAGTGAAACATCTGTTGGAGGGCCATGTTTATGTTTGGTTCCATCGGGGGGCCTTAAGTGGACTCAGATCCAGTTTGCGGAATGCCATAGACTTCCATCCTCGTGTCATTTTACGGTTCCATGGGGCGGACCCCTTGGGATTCTCTTGTTTTACCCATCTCATCGGAGAGACGCGGGTCCAAGAGCTGGGGCGGGGGATATGGACTACAGGCCTGAAGTTCTTGGTGCACTGGAGAAGCGGTGACTGGCAAGCATGTTTCCATGTTTTCAATTCCAGACCTACGTTACATTGTTGACCAACTCCATCGTGTTCCTTGGTGTTTTCTACCAACCATGCACATGTCATACATTTGCGTAAGGACATGAAAAGAAAAACATAATACAAAAAGAGAAAAAGAAACACAACTGGTTCGCAAATCCCATGAATAAACCCCTCTTCATCCGGCGCGAAGAAGTGTTTTTTGGTTGGCGGCTTGTTGATCCGTCGCAGCGGAATTCTTTTATCGGTGCGTCGAGGTCTGGGCCGAGATGCCCGGCCTGCCGCGGCTGCCCAGCAGGACCTTCCCCATGTCGGACCTGCAAGGCGCGAGCCGACGAATCGGATGGATGGAATTTAAACAAGTTGGCTAGGTCCCCCAGTAGTGCCCGCCCTCTCACCCTTTTTTGGGGGAGGGTTCCTCTACTAAAATAGACTAAAAATCGGATAGATGGACGGAATTTAAAAAGAAGAATGGGGGTGCTCAGTAGGGAATGAGAAACGGTATGACCCCGAGATAAACCAGCCCTTGTGGTTTCCTTTGAGGGGACCCATGGGTTCATTCCTTCATTCCCTACTGAGCACCAGCAAGATACCATTTCCCCCCGGGGCTTCCGAGCCAAAAAAATGGGATCTCTCTCTTTTTGTTTTGTACATGTTGGACCCTGCAAAAACAATCCAGTGACCCCTGCTTCTTTGGCGTTTCACTTTTTGGCTGCCCCAAACTCAAACAATGGGGAAGCCTGGGGTGGTTTGTTGCGATGAGTTTCCCTTCGGCCAGGACATGATTTGTTTCATTTGGGGGGGTCACCTCAGGGGCGTATCCAGCTCTGCGAAGCAACCTGTGTCTCCGTTCTCTGTAGAGAATGAGAAACGGAATGACCCCGAGACCATCCCTTGTGGTTCCTTTCAGGGAATTCCCTGCCGGTTCATTCCCAACACCCGGAACGGTCATTCCAGAGCAGCAGCAAGAATGCATCACCCTCCCATCAAAATTGCGCTCTCGAACGCTTTTTTTTTCGGTGAACATCGTACATGTGAACCTCCATGGCACCAGCGCTAGGTGCCCTGAACTTCTTCGCCAAGGGTGTCCACATCGGCAAGATCCTGGTGTCCGTTGAGGATGTGGCAGTGCAGCCAGCCCGGCCCAGCAGAATCTTGCGGCCGCCAGCCGCAGCTCGCACGAGAAGCATGCGTAAGCTCGGCTTTTCTCGGTCTCTGTGTGTGTTTTGCGCCATTTCCACTGTGGGTCGCTCCCAGCCATGTGGTTCCTTGGCTGTTTAGCGTTTTGGGGCCTTTTTGGCGTTTGGTGGTTGGGTTTCCGTATTTCTCTGCCAAAAAGTTAGTCACCTGCGGTATTAAAATCCAGATCGAGGTGGTGGAGGAGTCAAACGAGCTCATGGCTGCAGGTCCTAGCCGTGCCTTTCCAGTTCTGGAAGTCCAGCATACTGGACCATTTTTGCCAAAAACCAAAGGTGGCGCCCAACGGAAGGTCGAAGTTCGATATTTGCAAGGTGGCTCCTGAAACAAGCGGAAGGCCGAAGTTCGACCAAACTAGCAGGCGGGCGCTCGTGTGTGAAGCCGCCGTGAACTTTTTGGCCGGGGTCTCGTCAATCATCGTCTTGCTAAGGGGTTCGGGAATGACCCTAGGGATGGATCCTTGTTGAGGGAGTGATGGCCACACGGAGGCGCGCACGTAGACACACACACACACTGGCACAAGCAATACCACCACACAAACAGAGACAGACACAGACTGACACAGATACAGACACACAGAGACACAGAGACACACAGAGACACACAGACACAGACACACAGACACAGACACACAGACACAGACACACAGACACAGACACACAGACACAGACACACAGACACACACACACACACACACACACAGAGCCACACAGAGCCACACAGAGCCACACAGAGCCACACAGAGACACACAGAGAGAGACAGAGCCACACAGAGACACACAGAGACACACAGAGACACACACACACAGAGACACACAGAGACACACAGAGAGAGACAGAGACACACAGAGATACACAGAGACACACAGAACACAGACACACACAGACACACAGACACACACAGACACACACACACACACACACCCTAGTAGACACGTGCATGCTTGCTTAGCAGCAAACAAGTAGGCATGCAGGCAGGCAGGCAGGCTGGCAGGCACGAAATCACTCACCCACTCAAAGAAAACAAGAAATGTACAATCAAGCAATGGACCAATCAACCAATCAACCAATCAATCAATCAATCAATCAATCAATCGATCGATCAATCAAGCAGTCAATGAGTCAATGAGTCTATCAATCAATCGATCGATCGATCAATCAATCAATCAATCAATCAATCAATCAATTCAGTCAGTCAGTCAGTCAATCAATCAATCGATCAGCCAGCCAGCCAGCCAGCCAGCCAGCCAGCCAGCCAGCCAGCCAGCTAGACAGTGAAGCCCAGCAAACTTGCAAGCCGACAAGCAGACAAGCAGGCAAGCAAGAGTAATGGCAGTCAAGGCAAATCAAGGCAAGCAGGTAAAGAAATTGGCTTGAGCCCGCGGCTTTTGTGGTCCTGCACACCCGGGGCCAACGTTTTTGCTCAGGACTTTGCCTCGCAAGCCCTGAAGGCGAAGTATGGCATGGACGAAGGCTCGGGTGGTTTTCTGGGGATGCATGTGGTTGCTTGTGAGCCGTGTGTTGCTTGGAAAAACATGAGGAGTGGGATAGTGTCGCATTCAATGGCTGCGTTTCATTTCCGGATTGCCTTTGGTCGCAGAGTTTGGTTCCAGTCTGATCATGTTGTTCAGTGAATTGGGGAGGGCGGAGGGGGGGAATGCGGAGCCGGTTGCCCTTTTTTTTCCGTTTGAACGCCCATTGTCAAGTCATCATTCGTTGGAATGTAAGTTTCAGCAAACATGTCAACTTTGCTTGATCCAATGGATTGGCGTTTGCGCTGAAGAGGGGCGTGGTTACGCCTTCCCATTTCTGCTTGGTGCCAGGCTTTGGGTGCCCCCCCCTTTCCCCCGCTTTCACAGAGCAACTATACATATTTAATATATATATATATGTATATATACACGTATATACACTCATATATATATATATATACCCCTGGTTTCCCTCGTTCCCCTACTTTTCCTGGTTCCCCTAGTCCCCTTTTTTTATACCCCAGGGTTGAACCCAGGGGTGGTTCATTCCCCCCAAAAGGAGACCCCCTGAGTTTAAGTCTATTTTGGGCTAGTCCAAAAGGGGAATCTCGCCCTTCGACCCCCCCCCCCCCCGCGTTAAGACCAGAGGGCTGACTCAGAAGCTAAGCCTCGTTCCCCTAGACGCCTGGTTCGCCTGACACTCTTGTTTTTGTGAGACTCCTTACCATCTGAGACCCTGGTTCCTTCCCCTCCTGCAACCCCTGGTTCCCCTAGTTTGCCCCCTTTTCTGGTCTTTCCCTAGCCTTTCCCCTCAGACCTCTTACCCTCAAACCTCTCAGACCCCTAGTCAGACCTCTGGGCCCCCCAAACACCTGGGCTTCGCAGTCGTCTCAGGCGCTGGGGGCGTGCACTGCGTCCCGCAGCTGGCAGACGCCAGCGAGGAGCTGCTGGCGCCCAACGCCCGCATGGCCACTTCGGCCCCAAAAAATATCCGAGGGAAGTCTGCCATTTGCTGACGAAGAACTAAACAAACACAGCCAATTAAATAAGAAAAAGCAAGTAAGGAAAGAAAGAACAATTGTTGAACAAAACCAAACAAAACAAAACAATAGGTGGTTATTGCCCCTTTTTGGTTTTAAAAGAGAATCTATCACTACTGGACATAGGTTCTATGTTTGTGTCCAGGGAGCAAAACGCAATGGAGGGGTTGCGTGCAAGCGGCGGACACACATATGGACCGCCAAATTTCCCATGCCCTGGAGTGCATGGGATGTGGCAAATGGAGATGTTAGGCAGCTTGCCCGTGGCCAAGGGTTGAAGTAGTTGTGAAGATGCAACTACTTTGGCATCACTGTAAGAGGATATGTTTCCACAACAGCTGTGACCAGGCCCCTGAAGTCCCATTTCCCTTTGGAGTAAATTCCAAATGAGGAATGACTAGAGTTGGAGTACATGAGTTGCGAGGCCAAAGAGGAACGTGTGTTGTTGCTTGTTTGTTGGACGATAAACCAAACAAGTTCCTCGCTAAGCACAAGCGGTTGCCACAGGTGACACAGAGGATGGTTCTCCACGCCCCAACCGTTGTACAACACGGGATTTGGCCTATCAATATAAGTTGCCCGATTTATTCGGCAGCCCACACCCCACACTCGGTAACCTCTGTGTGAAAACAGGGTGTACTCGCCCCCATTAGATACGGCGATGTAGGCTTCCATGGCGTGTCCTTGAGCAAGAGAGAAATCGATCAAGTCAATTGGGATTGATAGTTAAGATTTGCTTTAAAGCTTTCCAGTCAAGGTTATTCTATTGGGATTCTTCCTACAGCCTATTGGACCCGCAGATGTCAGACTTTGGACCAGAACTTAATTTGGCTGCTTACAAGTAAGCGTGCTCAAAAGAAAGCAACAAGTCCTTGCCATTCTGTTAGCCTGTTGCTGCAAGGATGTAGTGTTTGGCGGGGGGTCTTATAGTTAAAATTGCTAAAGCCTTCTTGTCATCGCAAGGATCACTGGGTTTTCGGGGCTCATGTGACTGGTCTACAAAACTTCCGGGCTAAGTGAACCAGAGCAAACTGACTTTTGCGGGGGATACGGTGCGCTGTGGTGCGATCCAACGTCCGGTTGCCTGGGATTGCGGATGGTCTTCAACCTGACGAGACGAATCCAGACAAACTTGGTGAGATCAACCACAATCTTGGCCACTACACTTGGCAACGAACATTTCAAAGTTGATTTTTCAGTTGCAACCATGGTACGCTGGATGCCCTGAATAGTCTCTTTTCAGTAAACCAACCACAAAGGGAGTTTGCAGAGTTTCCCTCGTTCCCTTGCAAATTTCAGTTTATGGCTCCCGCAAGGGGCGTTGGGTTGGCTCGACGGCCTCGAGGTTCTCACAGCCTCGGGTGCAGTGGCAACGATGGCCAGAGAGCTTTGCCCGGAGGTGCCGTCGGATCTGGTGGGGAGCAACATTTGAGAGATGCCCAGATCGGTTTCAGTCTACTTTTCCTTTTGCCAGGGTTCCTTCCTAGGTGGGAGCACCCGTCCGAGTGACACAGAACCCAACGACCGGGCTCGAAGGAATCTCCTTTTGGGATACCCCCGCCCCCCCGCCATTTGTTTAGCTCCATGCGGGTTTGTCTCAAAACTGGTGGTGTCCTTTTGCCTTGCTTCGAAAGTGTCTCCCAAAAAAGAAACCCAACTTGTCGAGGGCAGGTCCTTGCAAGGCAGGGATCCAGATCTCACCACTGAAATAGGGCTCCTCATAGCCCCCTCTTTTTTGAGACGGGGTGTCCTTTGGGTGTGTTGACGGTGAAAGTATAGAACCTTGTAAGAGGGACACAGCGGGATGGCGATTCATTGTGCAAAATGGGCATGTGCATATATCGCGGACTGGGCTTATGTAGCTTGCACAGAAGCTGTGCCAGGTCAGCTTGTTTCTGATTGTCCATGCCTTGTGGCATATGCCTGTCTTTCTTGGAGGCTTCCCTTTTTGGGGTCGGTTAGCTTCGCCAGGAAACGAAGCTCGTTGCGACTTCCGGAGACCAAGCTTTCGAAAGGGGCTCCTTAGGCGACCGGAAGCGAAGCGAGGGAGTTTGATTGGCCCTTGCCATGTCGTTTTGCCTTGGGGAGGGGGGGAGAGGGGTGTTCGAACATTCTAGTAGGGATGAAACATGATGAACCGGCACAACAAAGGGTTTTGTCGGTGGAAATCGTGTTTCCCCGGCAATTTGGAAGGGTGCAAGCGCTTTTTGACAGCCGCGTGAACTGTCTTTGGGTTATCCAAAGTTAGAAACTGATTGCCTCAAAATGCCTCCAGGTTCCTGTTGCTTGCCGAAGAATTCAACAGGTGTCCTCAATTCAAAATGGATACTTGGGTGTTCGGCCAAGTCAATAAGTTGGTAACCTACAAGAAGGGTTATAACCCACTTCTCAGTGCCCCTAAGTGCAGTTAACCTTGTTTGTGATGTATAATCATCCAAGCACTTGGCGAATTGAAGACCCAAGTGCCCCCGTGTCAGAAAAGGCTCGCTTTCTGATCAAAGCCGATCAAAGCGCCAGGCCACTTGCGTGTGGCTGCCTCGTTGGGAGCCGGTGAACTCTCTGGATGAGTGGCTCAAGCTGGGAGGATCCTCGGAATCTGTAACGGCTTTGGCGCAGGGTAAAATGAGCGAGCAGCACAATCGCCGTTTTGCTTGGGATTTGGGATACAGTTCTTGTCTCAGGTTTTTAGAATTTGGGGCACAACGATCATTTGCTCACTCAGGGCTGGACAAATCGCTTGAAAAATGTGAGGATTCCTCGTGCCAAACTTAGGTGGCAGAAGGGCAATGGGCTCAATAGGTTCAAAGGAGCGGGTGGAGTCCCATCAGCGTGGCCGCTTGGTTTCTTTGTTCGATCTGCTTTAATTTTCCAGATGCTGTGACTTGCGTTCCAGTGGCACTGAACCGGTTCCGTGTTTGGTTTTGGAGGTGTGCCATGGGGGATGCCCGCTGATCCCTAAACAAGAATATTCCATAGCTTGTCAAACAAGAAAGGGAGGCAGGCATGGAGGGAGACAGGCAACCAAAAGTGGTACACCTCACATTTGCCAGTTGGGGGGGCCTCGTTCGGGCCTCGTTCCGGCGGGATGGAAGAGCGCGCATGCCACGCGCGCTGATGTGACTTAACGCGCGTGCACGTGCCGCGCTTCTAAGGCATGTGTCTTGATGTCTTGACGGGGATAGCAGTTGGCGCGGCTCTGTGCCATCCCGTGTACGGCATGGGAGTTCGCTCTGGCCGCTCGCAGTCTGATGCCTGTCCTTGCACGATTCCGCTTCCATCTTGAGAGCAAGCAAGCTTCATTAAGACAATGGACCATGACCTAAGAAGTTTCACCGGACTGCGGATTTGCGCCTTCGCCAAGGATTCATCCGTGCTTCAGAAGAAGAGCCCATCGGAGATTTAAGCGAGATGCTTAGATGCGGTCGCAACGCATGATCATACACCTGAGTAGGGTACTCTGGCGTTTTCAAGCACATTGGTACACATGTCTTGGCGTCACCTTGTGTTGCATACTTGCACGGGTCAATTTGGTTTAGATACTTGGCACGTTGGGGGCCAGGGTTGCCTTGGCTGTTTGTTGCATTGTTGCATTGTTGCATGGGACATGTCTTTTGGTACACGTAGCCGCTTCAGGTGGATGGTTGCTGAGCATCGTAGAGGAGATGGCGGGCCCCATTGAAATGGACACCACCTTCGAAGATGCAGGCCTGCTCCGCTCGCCAGGCAGACTCCATGGCAATTTGGGGATCTTTCGTTCAACGTTGCCTGTCCCTTGCGTGCTTGTAGGCACAAGGATATGCGTTCCCAAAACGGCTGGTTTTCCTGTTAATGTCCTGTTAACCCAGGCTGAAAAGGGCACCGTTAAACAAGATACACAACCACAAGGAATCTGTGTGTGGTTGAAGTAGAGCGCCCGTCCTATGGTTTGCGAGACCAAGCAAAAATCGCTCGTGTTGAAAGTTGGCCAGGGGTTGCCTGTTGCCAAAAGGAATCTTTGTTAGACCCTCGAACTGCGTCTGATGTCAATGCGACTTTGAACCAAGAAGCCTTAAGGTAATTGAAGTGGGGACTGCTATGGCGTGGGAAGTCTTTCAGTTAGATCTGGATCTGGCATTCGTGAAGAACACATGGCTATGGCGTCCTCTTCTTGCAGTATGTTGTCATTAGCGTTTGCTTGCCTAAGCATTTGGCTCTTTGCGTTCAAGGTTTCGCGATAACAGTGGTTCAAGGGAATCAAATACTATACCTTAAAGTGAAATGCCCTTGAAGACATGCAACCGCCAAAAGCGATTCCGAGCTAGTGACGGTTCACGCACTAACGATGTTGAATCTGAAGCGGCACGTTGTCAGTGTCAAAGACACACAGGGAAAGCAGAAGAATCTGCTGAGCAAGACTACCGAATCCAGAATGGCCAAATCCGCATGCAACATGCGCTGGAAGCACTCCGACATCTTCACGACATGGCGGAGTATGAGGTAGTGAAGCTGTAATCGGTGACCGATCCAAAAATGTGACTAAGGCATCCTAGCAAACTCTTGTCGCACCCCCGACAATATATGTGTATATATACATATATACATGTGTGTGTGTGCCATATTCTTAGTTCACACTTTCAGGTGGCATGGGCCGATTAAAGCGGGGTATGCGCATCTTTCATCAAGCTTGGTAGCCAAAGGAGCAACACACGACACTCGTGAGGCTTGGACTCGCTCAGCTTGATTTCCTTGGCCCGGAGACTATCCTCGAATGTCAGCAAGGCGGGGATTGCCCGGTTTTTTCAGGACCACGTTTTGGGCCAAAAGTGAGTGTCCTCGTGGCGGGGTGTGTTTGTTCCTGAACCCGTTGAGCAAAAGCAAGCAGGGAAGAGGATTGGACAGTATGCCACTGTTACCAATGGCCAGGCTACCCGGTTGGAAACCTGGTTCATGATTTAGCTGTGTCGAAATGAGGGGGGCCTGTTAAAACGATGGATGTGTCCTGCAAACTCACCAGAAAACGGGAACCACCCCAAAACGCGCCCATTTGAAAGGGCCCCGAAAAGACAATCTCCATTGCCCACCTTGGCAAAAACAAAGACAGCAGCTCGTGATCTTTGGCATCACGACTTGGCAGTGTGGCCGCCTTTGTTTGTTTTGGATTTGATTGCCCGCTCCTTTCGTTTTGGGACCCCAACAAGTCAGGGTGTGGTATGTAGGAACCCTGCGTCGTGCATGCGGGATCCCTTAGGCCGCAGATATTTCTTTCAAAGCAAAACTTGCTTTCAAGACCATGCTGCTCAATCCATGTTGCCACGTTGAAAGGAAGGGGGTGCCCGAGGTGATATCGGTAGCGGACCTCATGGACAACCCGACGCCACGAGACTTGGACGCAGGTTGCTCTGCCGGTCATGCATCAAAGGGGCCGGGGGGGGGGGTACTTCTTCCGCACCCGACACGCTTGGAGTTCGCATCCCACCGGCCCACCTGGTGTCGAATGTCAGCTGAGACAGTTGCGACAGAGCCTGATTGTGACAGGCAACTGTGACAGGAAAGGACTGTGAAAGTCTGAAGCCGGCTCGTGACTGTGATGGTTGATGCCTGCTCAGACAAGCATGACAGCGGTGAACAGAAGCGCAGCAGGATGGATGGGAGACATGTTCCCAAGCCTCAGGCGCCTCAGGCGCCTCAGGCTTGCCTTGCCTCACTCGCAGGTTTGAGGCTGAAAGATGTTTAACGATCGCCGGCGCCGCATGACAGCTGTGACGCAGCTTGTTTCGACGTCGCTGACATTGCCCTGACCTTCACGTCCTTCATAGCTGTGACAGGAACTGAACTGACAGCCGTGATACTCAGAAGCCTGACCCTCCCGTGGCCGGACCAGGACAGCTGTGACAAGGAAAGCTGTGACAGGCGGAAGCCTGAGGCTTTGTTTTTCTCCGTCAAGATTGCCTCCATCACTAGTAGTGTCCGTTGCTTGAAAAAAGTCCAAGTTGTGGTGCTTTGTTCACACAATCCTGGCACCGAGGACGGCTCCTGCAGGCATTGTCGGGAGGTCCACAGCGGCTTTGCTTGCAAGCACGTACTCAGGGCAGCCCAAGGTTGTCTAAGAAGTATCACCAACTTCGGAGTGGTTTATTTCAATCCTCCCCCCCCCTGGTTCTTAAATTTAACTTTGAATTCCTTTTCTTGGGGTTCAGGAAAATTGTACTGGCCAGCCCTTCATTTTGAACGGTCCAGGTTGCGGCTGGTTTACGTGGAGCAGTTTTAAAGGAACAACGAGAGTGCCCATGTTTCCCAGTTTCCCTTGAACCCAACCGCAAACCCCTTTGACGATACCTGTATGTCCCCTGCCTTTTCACGGGTTGACCCAGCCAGGATGAGCTAAACAAACGAAATACCCGGGGGCAGCTTTGCTTTTGCGATGGATGTGCCAGCCTCCAGGTGATTTCATCTTCTTTGGGTTCACAGCAAATGAAGTGCAGCAAACCCGCATGCCGGCCTCGAAGATGTCTTGTTAATTGGCATGCGAGACATGCGTACACCCGGCCAGTCTCATTCCAAGCGACTGCGGGGTCTTGCCAATTGCAGTGTCAAGCAGGGGAGCTGCGAGCCCTGCTGATGGCCCGACAAACTGAAACCGCCAGCGAAAGTTGCCAGCTTGATGTTGGTGTCTTCTTCAAAAGAGCAAAGAAATTATTTTGTCAAAGCCAACACTCCGGCCCAATGTGTGTGTGTGTGTTCGTTCTTTTGGGTAATTATCCTGTTCACCTTGGAGAAACAAAAAGGAACCCAACCATGTTGGGAGTTCTGATTTCTATTTTGAGACAAACCCACGGAGCTTTTTATGTAACTTCAGGGCACCCCAGGTTCAGCCGGCCCGCGTTCCATTTTCTTGGTTGTTCTTTGCGCCGTCGAGGTCGCAGCTGTCACGGCCGAAAGCGGTGTGTTTGCTTCCTGGCAGCGAACCAAACGGTTTTCCCGACACGTGCCTGATGTTGAAAGACTTAGTTATGAACTGGGCAGATTGTACCATCCAAGAAATGAACATGTGCAACGTGTTGAGAGAGAGGCCTTGGTGACTGTCATCAAGCTAGATGTTAAATGGTATGTGTTTGCCATGGAAGTTGTTTGCTACCCGTGACGTTGTAGTGCTTGGCATCATCAAAATCAATGTTTGTTTTGGCGTGCGCGTTTGCTGCAATCTTGCGCACGCTGTTTTGAGAACAAGCCAACCAGTTGAGGTAGTGGAAGGGTTCATCGTTCAGCCTGTGAGTATGACACCTGAACCCTGCGTCTTGGTGAAGTATTAGGGTCATACATCAGCCAGAATCCGATGCTGTCACATGACTTCTGAAGGTCCTTGCGTATATGAGGTTTGATCAAGGTTACCAGTTCTCTAATAAAATCGAACATTTTCCCCACACAACCCAGAAGATGTCATTTTGGCTGTGGCTATGGAGTTGATGAAGAACCCCATTTGCGGGGCTCTACAAAAGACAATCCTTGATCCTAAATTCGAGTCATCGGATTCTCACAGCCCATGCTGCCCAGTGCCACTCGTGCTTCCATTTCTGTGGGCGGTTGCGTCCGGAGTCACATTGGCAGACTCACCACAAATCTGTGTCAGAGAGCAAAAAGCACTTCGTGAAAGTCCCCCGGCAACTGCCGGTGTCCTATGTTCGCAGTCCTAGCTTCTGCTTTGCTTGCGGCTAAACTCAAAGACCAGGAAGCGAACTGCTAACCATCCGTCCGCTCTTGTTTCCTGCAGTCTGGCACATAAATACACACATTGCCGGACCCATTTGGCTTCTGAAAAAACATGAAATGGGTGTTTTTTTCTTTTTCTTTTTCGGAGGCCCTCAACGCTGGCTTCGGTTTTCCTTTGGTTTCCCTTGAGAACCACCAAACATGGGTAGCCTCCGCACAAACAGATGCCACTACAACGTATGTGTTTGTGTGTGTTTTGCGCGTTGCCTTTTTTTCCGTTTTTGTGGGGTGGCTTTTTGTTGAGTGTACCCTTCTTTGGGCTTGGTTTCCAGGGAAGCCAATCGGAAGCCAAACATTTCTGGCGTGAGGTGTTTCTCTCTCAGCCCGGAAACGCAGGCATGGCTTCCGCTCCAACAAGGACGCGCTTGCTGCACAGCTGGGCCCATTGATCAGTGCCCAGGCGAAAAACCGTGAACGGGTTCAGCCCATGGCTCCCAGGCATCCGGTTCCAAAGGTCCCTTTGCCGAACGGTGTTGGCACATCCGGGCGCGCCGAGCACCGATGTGAGCCGTGCGTCTAGCTATTTGTGGTAGTTTCCACTACCCCTAAGACTTCGACTTCACGGTGATGAGGGTTCCTTACCTGGGAGTTCATTGTTTCCAAATGGTGGAATGTGGGAGTTTGCCCAGAACAACATGTTTGTACGTATGAGTTTTGGCTTCTAGTTTAGGTTGTAGAACTCTCTGTAAACTCGCATCTCCGTTTTAGCGGCTGGTGTATTGTATTCTTGGTTGGTCTGCCAGAGTGCTGTTGGTTTGGAGAGGGCCTGGTACAACCAAGTTCACCCCAATGTAGAGGGTGACAATTGTCCCGTGCCCTCTTGGGAAGCGAAGAGTATCTCGGGGGTGTCAGAAACAGCAGATTGCCTTTTGGACGCTTCTTCGGGGGTTTCAGGTTTGGGGGTTCATTGGGGTTTTCAGGGTTTTTCCCAGCGCGCCTCGACGCAGTTGAACCAATGTCAGGTTTTTCCCCAAACAACAATCTACATTTGGAAGATGAATTTCCTTTTGAAGGGACCCCTGAATCAACATCAGAGGTTTCCTGCGTTGAGACAAGCCATTTTTGAGGGGGTCGTTTGGGGTCCCTATCTTTCCCTGGTTCATCCAATAAGACTATCCACTTTCGTTGGGGGATCATTGGTAGGCTTTGAGAAGGTTCACTTGTTTTTGGCTGCCCTGAACAACTTAACATCAGGCTCCAAGGCCCAAACTGCCATCATATTGATGATTTTCAGCCTGCTGACAAAGCTCTGCCGTGGCTGGTCCTCGCAGCTTAAGCTAGTTTTTGGACACCCATCCTGGGTATAGCGTGGGTGGAATGGATAGGAACAGTGGAGGGCACTGGCACCTCACGCTTGCAGTGGTCTTTGTGGACCCGCAGCTATCTTATATGTGCGCCTTGCGCTCCATCCATCCACCATCCATGTATCCATCTATCCATCCACCCCACCCCACCCCACCCCACCCCACCCCACCCCACCCCACCCCACCCCACCCCACCCCACCCCACCCCCCCCCCCCCACCCCACCCCACCCCACCCCACCCCACCCCACCCCACCCCACCCCACCCCACCCCACCCCACCCCACCCCACCCCACCCCCCCACCCCACCCCACCCCACCCCACCCCACCCCACCCCACCCCACCCCACCCCACCCCACCCCACCCCACCCCACCCCCCCCACCCACCATTCGGGTTGTAAGGGGTGGTTTCCCACTGTTTCCCGATACAATCCAACCAGGAACATCCCTGTTTCGCGCCGTCCGCCATTCATTTGTTTGTTCATGTTCCAAACAATCCAAGGTTCAGCCAACAAAAAGGGCTCGCAAATTTTGCCCTATCCAAGCGTTTCAGACTCTAAGGCGCCATCGGCGGGGTGGAGTGGCTCTTTGTGGACTCTCCGCGCAGGGCGACTGGCCTAGCGGCAGAGCATATCGACGCTCATGACGCCCGCGAGTCTGGGCCCAAGGAGGCGTAAAGCAAATAAACGGCGGGTGAATCATCCACATGGCTTTCAAGTCACTGGCATGTGTTTAGGTTTTTTTCTTTTGACTCCTGGTTCTGTTCATGTTTAGAGGGCTGCAAAAACCAAAACCAGGCAGCGTGTCTTTTGCCAGCATTGCAAGGTGGATTCCCGAAGCCCGGCCGAGCAAGGCTGAGCAAGGATCGCAGTCCACGTGTGAAGGGCTCTCAGACACCGCCGTTTCAAGAACTCACAGAGAGGGGGGATTCAAAAATACGGGGGGGGTATTTGTCCACTTTCTTGGACTCAGTTCATGCTTGTTTCCATTTCAAAGCCGCGCATTGAGTGCCCAGTCAAAATTAGGCTGGTATTTAGCAACAGTCAGGCAGCATAGTCAACCACTAGATACAGGTAGCAGGAAATGAGCGAGCCACAATTGTGCGATTTGATTGTCACTCCCTATACGTGGAGGGACATGTTTGATCAAGCGGTACCAACCCAGGATAAGGCAACAGGTTTGTGCGAACAGAGGCAAATGCCAGAGGGTGGTGCGCACTGCCGGCTGGGATGCGCCAAGCTGCCTTCAGAATTTGACTGACAACTGACACCCGGAAGTAAATCCACCTCGGCCAAATGACGATTGTACAAAGGCTGACCCGCATCCAAAGATTTGTTCATGAGAGCCACGGGAAAAATAGTGTTTATCCTCTTCAAGTACATTAGTACGTTTCAGCCAGGAGTAGCATGCACTCCGCTGATTTCCAGATCGCAGCTCTTCAAGGACTAACCACCCCTGGGTTCAACTCTGCGGTCTTCAAAAAGTGGAACCTGAGGGGACTAGGGGAGCCAGGGGAACCAGAGGAACGAGGGAACCAGGGTATATGTAGTTGGTCTGTGACAGGGGGAAACTAGGGGTGGTTGGTTGGTTGGTTGGCCGCATCCCCGGCAGCCTCACTAGGACCTAGAAGTTGGGTTGGTTTGGGGTTTGTTTAGGCTCAGCAACGGGCTGACATCCAGTCTGCTGTTGGGTGGGTTTCGGGTTGACTTTTGGGTTTGGGGTTCGCGTGGAGCTGATTTGTGTTAGGTGTGCTGCTGGTTTAGCGGTCGTGCTTTGGGTTTGCTATACGGTTACGTGAGTTTTGGCTCGTTTTGGTGGCATGCAGAAAGATGTCCTGCTCCAACAGTGTCCAACCAGAGATACAGCCGAGTCCGTCGATTTGGTTTTTCCGACTCACCTCGAGGTGGTGGGGCAGCGGCGATTTCGAGACAGGACGGATTTCGGGGGACGGACGTGGGTTGGCCAGGTTTGGCAACTGTGGCTGGCAGTCAAAGGAAACCAAAAGAAACCAACAGTCCATTTTAGGGGACTCTTTCCGATGTTGAGAAGTTCCCACATGACATGATCGCGTGATTCTCTTGTGTGTGTTTTCCCCCAAAGGTGGTTCACATTGGTTCACCATTTGAAGCCCCCATATTCTTACTTCCAGATTCCTTGAGCCTTGAAAGCTGAAAGCTGAAGCGTCGAGTTGAAATGCTCTCACCTGCCATGTCTTTCTTTCGGGGTCAAAAAAATAGAAAGGGCCCAGGGCAAGGTACCAAAAAGGCGCTTGGCGGGTAGTTTTTGAAGAATTTGATCGGTCAGTTTGGGGTTTTACATCCGTTGCATCCGCAGTGTGGCTGTTCAAGCGTGAAAATGTGCGAGCAGCGCACTTGGACGGTTTGTTGTTTCCTTTTGGGCCCCAAACCGGTAACCCTTGAATCTATAGGTTATCAGCCGTAGGCCCCTAGCTCTAAGCAATGGACGGTTCCCTTGTGCCAGTTGATGGATCCAGCATGCCTGTGGATGCTGCCGGAGCTAGCTCCGGCAACGCCACCGGCGGCGGTGTGCGAATGTTCGCATCAAGCGCTAATGCGCAATACAACCGCACCCTGATGAATTCCCTTCAACTGTACAATACCGCAATCTTTGCTTTTGGGAATGATGCAGCCATTAGGTCTGAAGCCGAAGCCCTGCATCAAGCAGCTGTAACGCATTTGCAAGCGGAAAACCGTGAGGAGCTCCGTGCCGCACAGAATCAGCTGCATGCACACTACGCTGAATGTGTGCAAGCCCAGTCGCATAGGATTCGTGAATACGAACAGCGAGTGAGCGATGAGTTCATGCAAGAAGTGAACTTCGCTGAAGCTAGGATAAGCCAAGTGTGTGAGGAAAATGCCCAAGCATTGCATGAAGCGGAAATGGGACGCAAAACAACTGAGTTTAGGCAAGCCATCGAATCCACCCTGGCTGAAGCCCAGCAGCTCCTCCATGAGCAAGCTGCTAAGCATGCCGATGACACAGCCCGTGTCGAGGCTACACACGCCAGAACGGTTGACATGATGGCACACCAAAACGGGCTTCTGCAGGACGAGCTTGATGAGCTGAAGAAGTATCAGAAGCAACACGACCTCCGCGAGGATGGATCGAAGCCCAAAGGGGTAGGTGATACCCGAGAGGATTCACCAGAGTTGATGACCGACGACATGAAGTCAGCTCGGTCCCAAAGGTCAATGTTGGACCCGCTCACCCATCCGTTTCAATATGCAAAGGAAAAGTTGAGGTCGCTTGTTACCTATGACGGTTACGGGGATGAATATACCCCTAGCGTGATTCCAACTGCCGAATGCGAAGCACTGCCCGCAGATGCTCGCGATCCGCAAGGACCAGCTGAAAAGCCATCAGGTAGCAGCCGATCCCCGGTGAAAACAAGTGCACCGGTTCCACCCCTGCAATTCTCTCAGGGGCCAATGTCAACTGACCGCAAGCAGGGTGGCAAGCCTCCTGGCGGTCCGCCACCTGATGATGATGGCGACGGCGATGGTGACGAAGACGATGGTGACGGCCTCGGGCCCAACCTCGGCAATGAAGCATTCGCCAAGATGTTGATGAAGTTAGTAAAAGGCCAAACGAACGATGAAAAGCCCAGAACCCGCGAAAGCGAGACGTTGCGATTCAAGGAGATGCCAACTCCTGAAACGTACCGTGAATGGAAAACATCGGTTCGTGAGGATGTCCGCGCTGCATCTGACCGTCCAGACGAGGCTTGGCCTTGGATCATGGAAGTCTGGTCTGATCGCGAGGACAAGAAGAAGCTGTTGGAGGAGCTCGGCGAACCGGGAAAATTCGTGACCCTAGACACGAAGATTCTCGCAGCGCTCACGCGTTCAGCGAAAGGCGATCTGGCTCAGCGAATCCTAACAGCAAAGGAAGAATGTGCCAAGGAGGGAAAGGCCATGAGAGGAAGGCAGGTCTTGTTTATGTTTGACCAATATTTCAAGACCAGTGAAGAAGCCGGAAACCTCTACTCCTTGGAGGACCTGTTGCGTGTCTCGCGACACGGCGAAGGAATCATCGATCTCAAGCGTTTCCTGAATGCTTGGGATTCCGTGATCGCCGGCATGAAAAAGCCGCCGGAAGAAAAGGTGTTGAAAGATATCTTGCTTCGCCAAGTGAGAAGCTGCCATCTGTTGCGGTACGACATCGACACATATGATCGTTGCCGTGATGATGATCCCAATAAATCGTATGATTTCCTAATGCGTTGCATGAGGGATCTAATCGAGAGGGATAGGCTCCGCGAGAACCGAGAGCGCGTGTCCAAGGTCAATGCCAGTAAAGCTCCGACGCCCAAGGCTGGTGCTGCCGCCCCTGAAAAGAGGGACCCCAAGAAAAAGAGCGCACCTAAGCCGAAGGACGCCGAGGAGAAGTACTGTTTTGACTTCCAGAAGGGCTCGTGCACGAGGGGGCAAACTGCCCTTACGCGCACCGCAAGGAGCCGCGAGGACGCTCCGCGACCCGCGGCAGGCCAAGTTCCCCCAAAGGCGGTAAAGGAGAGAAAGCACCGTGTTCTTTCTTCGCCCAAGGGAAGTGCACGAGAGGTGACAAATGCAAGTTTAGCCATGCCTCCACGGGCGGCAAATCTGCCGCCGCGGCATCGAGCAGCGAGGCCAATGCAAATCCTGCGGCTAAGAAGCGTGCAAATTCACCTAAGCCTAAGCCCAAGGCCAAAGCCGCGACTGCACCAGGTACGCCATGTTCGCAAAGCCGATCAACCCAAGTGGAGTGTCATTCGACACCAATGCTCATGTTCATGAAATCCCCGCCGAAGGCGATGGTTTCAAGCTTGAGTATGAGGAACGTCAGTACAATAGGATGTTTCCAAGTGCCAAGGACTGCCCCAGGCCGACCAAAGGGACTAACAAGGCAGCGCGCAAGGCCGCGAATCAGTTGAATGCCGTAGTCAAAGCCATGGAGAATGGAGCCCAGCCCGCTTGCGGTTTCATGTGCGATGTGGAATCTGATTCCATCTCAAGCCTATCGTGTGATGAGTGCCTGAGAGTTGCCATGCCGCCCCACGATGTTCGCAAGGATGTCGAAGCGCCAAGGGCAGCCACCCCTGCCCCAAAGGGAAAGGATGTGTGGCTCATTGATTCCGGTAGTGAGCAGGACCTCATCAGCAAGGCTGCACTGAGGAATGCGTCCAAGGCAATCCGAAAACAGGCCCCGCAGCCTATTCGCCTTGTGACTGCAAACGGAAACATCACTGCTTCCGAGATCGCCGACATCAATGTCGATGCATTGTGCGAGCCTGCTCAGCCTTACATCCTCGAGAGTTCTCCCGCAGTGCTGTCGCTGGGTGTGAAGTGTCTGGATCAAGGATATTCCTTTCATTGGGAATCCGGGAAGGCACCAATCATGGTCCGCCCTGACGGTGCTCTGATCCAGCTCAAGGTTGACGGTCATGTGCCATACATGGACTCTAGTTGTGAAGCTGAGCCATCGTTGAGTGCAGTAGCAGCATCAAAGCCAGCGCCTGCGCCAGCTCATGACGAAGGCATCGACGAAGGTGATGATCCCGACGACGAAGTTGAGCGGTTTGTGAGATCCCGCAAAGAGCAAGATCTGGTTGCCGAAGCAGGTACCAAAGAGCACTTGTTTGCACACTATCCGAAGAATCCCTTTTGCCGCACTTGCCAACGTGCCAAGATGCTTGCCCCATATGCAAGATCGAAAGGCGGGCAGGGAAGGCTCGAGACGAAAGCGTTTGGAGATCACATCATTGCTGATCATGTGATTCTCAAGGCCAACATCGAGCAAGGCATAAAAGGTGAATGGTGTGCTCTTGTGATCAAGGACGTGCATACGCAGTTCAGGTACGTTTACCCGTCGACCAGCAAAAGCACGGAGCAATCCGTTGCAGGGATCCAGCATTTCATTTCCGGTAGGGATGAGGTTGAGGTTCTCTACACTGATAACTCCCGGGAATTGAAAGCCGCAATAGAGCAGTTGGGGTACCGTCATCAGACCTCCATTGAATATGTTGATTCTTCCAAATCTTTCGTGGAAAGGGAAATCAGACATCTGTTGGAGGGAGCACGTGCGAACCTTGTCCAGTCAGGGTTCCCACTGTCGATGTGGCCATTTGCCATCCAGCATAATGCAGTTGCGACCAACATCCTGCCACAGTTGAATGGAAACGATTCGCCATGGTACCTCAGGTTTAACAAGACCTTTGATGAAGCTGAGATACCTTTCGGAGCAAAGATACTGTTCTGGAACAACCCTGCACGAGCTGACAATCAGGCAGGCAAGACTTCGCCAACATCGAATGAAGGCGTGTTTCTCGGGTACCATATTCAGCCTGGGTTCGCATGGAAGGGTGAGTTCCTCGTTGCAAAACTAGAAGGGCTCGATTACCATATCGAACATGCGTCCCTCACGGTACAGCGAACTAAGCGCATTGAGCTTCCGACCGATGAGTTCATCTTCCCGATGAGGTTGTTGAAAGACCCTGCATCTCATCCACCTGTTGCCAGTGCTAGAACACGAGATGATCCTGTGCCGTTGGAACGTGGGCAAGCCCACATCGAGGAACCCGCCGCATCGGAGAAATCCGAAGCGAAGACCAAGCCTGTCGTGCCCGACAAAGGCGGCGCATTCGACCCGAGCATAATGCCTGATGGGTCACCAGTACCTGATGGCTATGTGTGGGATGGGGTTCGGCTCGTCCGTAGGAAGGCCGGATCCAAAAGGCCTCCCGATATCCCGTCTGACATGTGGGTCATGCTCGGCAGCCAGGACCGAAAGGCCCTAACCCAGCAGTACGAAGATCAGCTCCGTGCAGATGCCAAGAAGGCAGTGCTTGAGACAGCAGTCTCTTCGGAGGCCAGATCCGAGCACCCCGAAGCCGCATCGAGTGCAAAGCCGACCAGCGCCGCCCGCGAGGGCGAGCCGACATTGCCTGTGATCCGGCACGCGCCTGCGATGTCCGTTCTTCCGGAACGTGACAAGCCATCGAAGGAGCCGCATCGCCCGCAATTGCGTGAGTTGGTCAAAGAGCGAATCAAGAAGGTTGAATTTGATGTTGCTCTTGAACTGTTCAGTGCAGTCGTTGCCAGGCTTGTACCAAAAGCCGAAGTAGCCAATACGCCAAAGGCCCAAGCTGCCCTTGAAAACCTTCGAAAGAAAGGCACTTGGGATGAGTTCAGAGTAAATGAGTGTAGGCGCGTCATCAGAGAAGCCCAGAACAAAGGGGAAAAGGTTCACATTGGAAGGATTTTCGAGGCTTGTTACGAGAAGGGTAGCGAGCTTCCTGATGATGATCCCAACAAGAAATTCAAAGGAAGGACCGTTTTCCAAGGGAACAATGTTTACGATGAAAACTCTGTTGCAGCATTATTTGCGGAGCTAGGGTCCAGCCCAGCGTCAATGGAGGCAGCCAAAATCCTCGACGCTTTCGGGTCGCAGCCCGGCTACCGCAAGGCGCAAGCCGATGCGAAGCAAGCCTACATTCAAGCCCTGTTCAAAGGCGTTCCCACATGGCTTAGATTGCCCAAGAACAGATGGCCTAGCCATTGGAGCAAACAATACATTGACCCCATTGTTCCACTTGTGCTAGCCTTGTACGGACATCCCGATTCAGGGGGGCTTTGGGAAAAGCACCTCGAAGATGCCCTAAGCAAGCAAGGCTTTGTAAGAGTGTTGCCCGAAATATGGACATCCATTTTCCATCATCCGGAACTCGACCTGCTGCTCGTCGTATATGTTGATGACTTCAAGCTTGCAGGACCCGCCGGTAGCCTCGATAAGGGATGGGAACTGATCGGGAAGGTTGTCGAGATCGACGCGCCCGAGCTATTCGGTAGATACTTTGGGTGTCATCACATCGAAAAGAACAATGTCAGATTGTCTAAAGAGGAACACCCTTTTAATCACGTGTTTGAGGGTTCTGCGCAACACGCGGGTGTTTGCTCTCAAAGAAGGACTGAGGACTACTGGGAGCATGATGAGAACACGAAAACGTGGACACGCTATCACTTGCAGCCTAGAAAATGCCTTTTCCGTCCTAAGGAGCAAATGAGTGCATTCGCTTGCAGCCTCGACCCCCAGCGTGTGACAATCAAAGATCAATCCAAATCAAGTCCAATTTGCGATGAGTGGTCGCGTCATGCAAGTGATCGCATTTCTGCGGACACCGCGTGGTGGACCGGACGTACTGTGTTCTCCTACGGTGAGAATCAGGAAGCAGCTCTGCAATGTGCATTGCCCTCTAAGCCTGGATCAATGAGAGACAAAACCGCGGCAAAGAAAGAAGACAAGGTTTCGAAGTTCAAAGGACCCGAAACGATATGCGATAAACCTGTTGGTTGTATGACTAAAGAAGTCAACATTGTTGAGTACGACATGTCTGATTTCCTCAAGTCATGCGTTGATGCATATTGCGAACTTGCCAAGGTGAACGTTTCTTCGTTGAGTAAGGTTAGCACTCCATTCATTGGTTCGAAGGTCGCGAGACCTGTCGTAAATGAAGAGGAGCCAAAGGGCAGGCTTCAAACGATCGCTGCAAAAGTACTAATGAAGATTCTATTCGCAGCCCGCATGGCTAGGTATGACCTGCTAAGAGCCACGCAGAGCCTTGCCTCGCGCGTGAGTAAATGGTCCACTGAGTGCGACAGCGCTCTACATCGGCTTGTGTCTTACATACACTGTTCGAAGGACCTAAAGATGCGAGGTTTTATCGGGGATAAGTTCTCTGATTGTAGGCTGTGGCTGTTCGCTGACGCGGATTGGGCAGGCGAATACGACTCGCATAGTACAACTGGTTGCACCATGATCCTGGTAGGGCCAAACACGTACTACCCACTGAATGCCTTCAGTAGGAAGCAGACAGCGACCGCAACAAGCTCGACTGAAGCCGAGGTCATCGCTGCGAATCAGGCGCTCAGAGCAGAGGGATTGCCGACGCTGTCGCTTTTCTGCCAGCTCAGCCTGTTTGGGAAAGAAGCACATGGGTATGCTCAAAAGGCAGGAAAGGCCTCCCTTGATGTGCCCGATGGCATTGTTGCTCGCATCGACCCCGAGTTGGATGAAATTCGGTACGGAAATGTTGATGCGGGCACAAGTGTAGCAAACATCAATGCCCTAACTGTGCATCTCAGTGATAAGTGGAAAGATAAGCTGATGGAAGACAATCAGGCCACGATCACTATCCTGCAGCAGGGACACTCACAGAAGCTAAGGCACACGGATAGGACCCAACGCATTAGCTTCAGATGGCTCCAGGAGCAATTCGTGAATAGGCAGTTCGAGTTAATCAATGTTGACACTACCCTCCAAGCTGCAGACATCTTGACCAAGGCGTTTGACAGCACCCCAGTGTGGCACCACGCACTCGAGCTGATCGGTATCTCCCCAAATCGCCAGGCGCGAGCCTGTGCCACCAGTTTGCTGCTTTCCCCGCGCGCCAAGGCCGGAGAAGTTAGTGATCAGGGGGGGCAGATCGCCGCGCTATGCAACGCTCAGCCCAAGCGCCTCCTTATTGAGTTCTGTTGTTCGACGACCTCACGGTTGGGCGAATCAAGAGACTCTTCAAAGGAATGTCGTGTCATTCGGGTAACTGAAACCGAAGACGGGTGCTCTGATACATGCAGGCAGTGGTTAGTCCATGAAATTGCCGAATTTAGGAGCAGGAATCCTAAGGGTGCAATAATGTTCTACGTTTCATTGCCTTGCACTGGAGGATGCCCGTGGGGTTATGTCAACCAGCAAACTCCCAAAGGTGCTGCCAAGATTGAGGGTCACATCAAGCAATTCCGATCACTGCTGAGAGGGTTCAAACGCATTCTCAATGATGTCTATTCTGATGACGTTAGAGTTGCCTTCGAACTTCCCAAGGCGTGTCGTTATTGGAAATGGCCCGAACTATGGAGTTTCTTGACTAAGTACAAGATGAACAAGTACGAATTCCATGGTTGCAAAATCGGCATTAAAGGGAGAAATGGAAAACCTATGAAAAAGCAGTGGATCGTTGCCAGTAATATGCCCACTATTTCCGTGGTTGAGTACTTCAAGTGTGATGGTTCTCACGAGCATGATGAAAGCCGTGGTACGCATTTGAAGGAAGCCGAGGGATACACGTATGTTTACACCGATGCCGTTCACAATGCATTTTCTGAACATGCCACCATGCAGCCGTTGCTTTCGAGTGATTGTGCTGCATCTTCTTCGCAATGAGCAGCGCGACGGCTATGGCGCATCCCGCGAGGGATTGCGATCTGGCATGGAGGAGATGGATGGAGAATGTCGCTACCACTTCGGTATGCACGAACGGCAAATACGACGCTAACCTCGCCGCCACGGTCAAGGGCCTCCTCGAGACGACCTCTGCACAGTCGCTTATTCATACATGGGTGCAGGACCAACCGCACTACCTGCAATTGCTTACACCCCTGTTAACCATAAGCGAACCGTACTTGAAAGTTTTGCAGGCCCCACGTGTACCAGACCGCGACCTCCTCATCTATGTGACTGTCGCCGATTCAGGACTGTCCATGGTTTCGGGCAAGAAGCGCAAGCTTCGCAAGTACGACTTTGCGGAGCGTTTGGATGCCTCTCGCCCGGCGCGTGTCGGTGCATGGAGGTCTGAAATGCTTTGGGGCAAGGGCTTACAACAGCTGTGCAAGCGGTTGGCCGCCCTCATCGACGAGGTGCGTACCGACTACCCAGCAGCCACCATCATTCCGATGATTTACTGGAATGGCAACGAGCTCGTTGGGAAGGACGGCCTCGAGCCCACTGGTACTTATCCTTACGACACCCCCATCGGAGACGCCGAGCAACTTCTCGCTGACACCAGACGGCACCTGGCTTGGACCAGGGATTTCGCGGCCCGCAAGGGCTGCGCATGCCTTGGAGTCATGACCGGCGCGAAGAGCTACCTCTACGGCTTCTCTATGATTTGGGACCGTTTCATGACGGAAGTCCGGGATTACATCATCGGCGACCCCAACAATATGTTTGTGTATGTTGATGCTACACCCTTCGTCGAGACCATCGATTTGCTGGACAGGTATCATATGTGCTTCAGTGACGACAATATCACGAAGACCGTCCAGTTTATGCGCGGAACCCATCATATGTTGTACATGCTTTCCATCTTGCGCCCCGCAATGGGCAGCGTAGCCGAGCTGACACGTTCGCATGGTTGCACAATGCGTCCGATCGATGTGCTCGAGGTGCGCCACCAAGAGGATTGCACAGTCAACGTTGAGGTTCTCGCGTACTGCAAGGAAACGCTAACGAAGTGCGGCGTTTCATTGTCAGAGATGATCGGGCTCCCTTTCACCCGTGAAGAAGTGGAGTTCCGGCAGCCCCTCGATTTCGCCCCTGTCGATCCAGCCGAATTTGCGACTTCAGGTGAGCCTTCCGGTGCTGATGTTTCCGAAAGTGTTCGCCCGGCGCAAGCCGGTGCAAAGGCGGCTGCGGTGGCACAGAGGGACGAGGCGACGAGCAGGCCGGTACCACTCGACTCCTACGGGAGGAACGTGACTGGGGGCCACTACGATTGCTGGGTTTATAGCACCCATGACGGCGTGAAGTATGTTGACTATGGTGAGGGCCCCAAGCGACTTGAGATCATCAAGCAGCCTTCTTTTGATTACGACCCTTCCGTCAGGAGAATCAGCAATGAGTGCCACAGCTCCCTGACGTGCATCTCGAAGATCCTCCGTGGTCGAGGGACAGAAGGATGTGGGTACGTGATGGATGAGGACGGCTACATGGACCTTGAAGATTTGGGACTCGCGCTTCGCAAGGAGCTGCGACATCCCATTCCATGGAATATTCAGAGCATCATGGACATCTTCAAGCTCGACAAAAAGCAGAGGTTCATTGCGCTTGGTTGCCCGGACGCAAGCCGGTGCGGAGACGTCCCCTGTTCTCATTGGATTTTCAAGATCAAGGCCTCCCAAGGCCATGAGGACTGGCTCCAAATTGACGACTCCGGCATCGCGAAGGAGTGGTACGTGAACCCGGGGACGGACCTCGGGCGCTGGTCTGGCTGGAACGTCTGCAGCAACCCTCCTACGGTGCTCTATCATCGCACCGATAAGCGGAACTTCGCCAACATTATGCGAAACGGACTGCTTCCAGGAGGAGGTGACCAGCACGAGACAGGCAGACCTCACGTTTTCTTCGCTGACATTCCGAGCACGAACGAGAATTACATCTCAGGTGTACGCGCTAACAAGCCCTTGGAAATACAGATCGACCTCAGGATGGCCATTCGTGCAGGGCTTTGCTTTTTCAAGACGGAGAACGATGGCGTCCTCACGCGCGACAAGGTGCCCAACTACACGATTATTTCTGTGTTGGACGCTACAAATGGCGATGTATGGTACACTCGCTCCGAGCAATCGGATGCAGGTGCACCAGCTGAGGCGACTGAGGATGAACCCCAGGGGATGAAGCGCGACCAAGCCGTGGTTGATGATCGGTCCACAGCACTGGAGCGCATTGCAACAACCCGCACCAATGTGGCGTCTCCTCGCGCCCCGCAAGGGGAAGCGAAGAGACAGAAGACTTTCAATCCAATGGAGAACGTTGAGCTGAATGTCGCCGCGTGCCCGGTTTGCAACAACAGTGTGTTCGAGGGGCAGGTCCACTGCACATCATGTGGGCAGTTGTCACCCCTCAATCCTCGCCTGTTGAAAGAGCAGCAAAAGAATTACCTTGTGCAGCGTTCCAATTTGCTGAAGAAGATGGGCCTCAGCACCCATGTCACAGCCCAGGTTTTGGCATCCGTGGGAACTTTTGACCTCCGCGAGGAGGATCGGAGTAGCATCCTTCGTGGCCTGAACTCCCCGGACAGTGCTGTCATTCAGGAGGCCCGGAAGAAGCACAAGTCCGCCCTGAAGAACGGCTACCACTCTCTACTTGATCGCTATGAACTCGACCTTCAATACAGATTTCGTATGCTTGAAGTGGGCCGTCGGGATGCGGATATACTCCGCATGGAGTTGTGTGCAAACCTCGTCTTGGCTGCTCCAAAGCAGTCGCAAGCCCAGCGCACTCTTGGAGTTGGCCTTGGATCAACTTCTGAGTCGCGAATCGCAAGGCTCGCGTACATAAAGACGGAGGTGGAGTTTCTGCCCAGCGAATTGCAGGATGCACTCAGTTCCCGTTGGATCATCATGTTTCAGGGAATGCCATACAGTCCACGGGCTTTTGTGAATGTTGTCTCCGAGCAGGACAAGCCTCGCAGCATTGGATGTTGGAATGGCATCATCCATTTGCGAAGCAATTCCCTCGAGGACCTCCGCCATGAAATGGACTGGATATTCAGCCAGAACGAGCGATATGCCCGAAACTCAGTTGAGTTTTCAAAGAACGAGAGCACCAAGCACCTCGCTCGCAATGCCGCTCGCTATGCCGATCAGAGCGCTCCCGCCGCCCGCGAGGGTGAGCATTGGAGCCAAGGCAGCTGGCAGAACTGGTCCGGTTGGGGAGGATGGTATGACAGCAGCGGTTACCAATCTACTTGGCAGTGGCGCTAAAAGCGCAACTGTCATGGTTTGCATGTATACAACGGTTCCCCATGACCTTCTCCCTCTGTTGTGTTTCTGTTTGGCTGCTTTGTGAAAGGCCCCTTTAACACGCAGAGGGGGGTGAAGAATTTGATCGGTCAGTTTGGGGTTTTACATCCGTTGCATCCGCAGTGTGGCTGTTCAAGCGTGAAAATGTGCGAGCAGCGCACTTGGACGGTTTGTTGTTTCCTTTTGGGCCCCAAACCGGTAACCCTTGAATCTATAGTTTTCAGACAGTTTCGCTGCGATGGCGCTTTTTGGGAGCTCATGACGGTCCCCTAGTTGATCTTTTCCATGCCAATTGTTGAAGCCAAAGGGGTTGCCACCTCCGAACCAGCCAAACTTGAATATTGGGTTGGATCTCCGGACTTCAACTTTTTTGCTGACATCAAGGGTTTTCCAAATTTTAGCCACAAAGAGTACTAGACTTTTTGCAGAGGGTCAACAGCGCAAGCGTCTTCCAGGTTGGCAGACCAACTACGAGGCGCTGAGCGCCACGCTGCCCTCGGTGCGCCAAATTGGCGCAGTGGGCGCGGTGGGCTTCTCCCAGGGCGGGGGCGTGGCCGCGCTGCTGGACCGAGAGACGTGGATGCGGATGGCGAGCTCAGGGGATGGCACGAGCTATGATAATGCTTCGTTACTTGGGGGAATTCAAAATTCTTAGTTCAGCTCTTGGAGTAGTAAGATTTTTGGAGATGAATTCGTAATTCTTAATTCAGCTTGTGGAGTTATAGTAGGATTTTTGCACAATTGGGTCCGGTTCCTTCCTTTTTTTCGGGGGGGAGCTGAGCCCCACAAATGGCTGTGTTATGGGGCAATCACATGCACCAAAACGCCAGGACTGAAACCTGCGTAACCCAAGCTCTCTAATTTGAGCCACACCAACTGCGGTGCTCCTTTGGTTTCCCTTTAAAAAAGGGCACCCTCAAAGAAAGACGCAGCCACATGGTGATCCCTTGGAGAAACACCCAAATTTGTAAACCCTAGAATAACAAATCGGGGGGATGAATGGATCGTGTGTTTCTTGAACGGAAAAGATCCCCTCTCCAAGCGGATAGGTTTGGTGTCCGTACCGTCAGCCCCAAACCTCTACAGGCAGGGGCAAGCCAGGTAGTCAGCACTGCCAATACTTGATATGTATATATATATAGAGGCATGGTGTATCTTTGAGGGGACACACCAAAATGGATGGGGTTCCTTTTGGTTTCCCTTCAAAGCCCAGTACAATAGCGCGTATTTGCTGGGTGATATCAGCTTGTCCTTGGTCTAACGCAGGTGCTTTTGCTTTGTACATTTTGCCTCTAAAGGTCAACCAGCGGGCAAAGGAAGAAGCCTACCTCACCTTTAGCCCGGTTCCTTGGGCCTTGTTCGTGCTAAAGACTTTGGGTTAAGCCCTGGCATTCAGGGCTTCAACATGTTGTTGGGAAACATTTTGCCCAGTTTTGCTTTTGTGGTTTAGTGGTTGAAATCCAACCACTTCCAGCTGCTAAAATTTTCATTTTTCGGCTCCCCTTCCAACGTCAACCAAGTCAAGTAAAACTGGTTGGGCTGTTGCCTTGGGTCCAGGCAAGAAAAAAAACATCTTCGAGGGCCAGTAGTTGGCCTGTCCAACGTTTGGTCCGGATCCGGTTTGACCAGCCCACTTCGGGAGAAGAAAACTCCCTTGAAGGCTACGAGCTCAACCCCAGGGGAAAACAAAGGCGGCGCCCCTTTTTCTTTGCTGTCCTGTACAAAAAAAAGGGCCGCGCGTGTCTTTTCTTGGTGAGTCAGAGATAAACATGAAGCAAGATGCTCTTCAGACTGAGACTTGTCAGGACTGCACCAACGCCTCGTTGTATGCTTAAGCCACCATTGTTGAAACAACCTTCTGTTGGGTTCCCCATAAAAGGCTGGAAAATACCTGATCTTAAAAAGTGAAAACAATCATATGGTTGGACATGTTCAGGGGGTTAAATCGCCGAACAATCTTCAAACGCCGAGTCACCGTTCATGTCTGTGGAAAGTAGGCTGGAGCAGCTTTCTGTGACAAGGAGACCCCTTTCGAGTGATAAATCATAGTCCTGGGGATGGCCCACTTTAGAAATCTTCCATTTGCTTAAGAAGAGGTCATATGTTCCCTGTTGGTTTTAAAGGACATCTGTCACTACTGGACAGATTTGTTCTCATTTCTTGCCAGGGGGCGAAAAAGCAAATGGAGATACTTGCGGCAGAAACCGCTTGCTTTCCACCTGAACCCCTTTCGACTTTTTCCACCAGGACTGCGCTTGGAAAGTGCTTCTGTCACCAGTCAAAGCGCCGGGGCTGCAGCGCCGCTCTGATAGCTGCTTGCTGGCTTATGACCCTGCAGAGCCTCGAGTGCAACCGGATTTCGCTTGTGTCGCCTTGGGCTGATTTGTTTCAAGACAGGGCGTTTTAGTTGCAATCTGTCGCCAGTTTATCAGAAGAGGAATGTACGCAGATACAGAAGTCTTGCTACGAGGTCCGCATCTTGCGCGGAGATCCTGTGTAAGGGTCCTTTTATAGAGATCTTGTGCAGGATCGGCCACGGGAAAATCTGTTTTGAGACAAGTCAGCATCTGCTGCGGTTACTTTCATGTTTCTCACGGAGATTCAGGGCTTGATCAAAAGGTCCTTTACATGGGACGACCATTGGGGAAAACCACCGAAATGATGAGATTTGGCACTAATTGGGAAAAGTGACCCATGGTCAGTCATTCCTGTCTCACAATGTTTTTTGGCCACTGTTTGGTGGCTCTTTCCGGGAGAATGCGTTTGTGTGTGTGTGTGTTTGGCCCCGTGAACTGCAAGAGACCAAAGAGGGTGTCATGGTGTCCTTCTTTTCTTCTTCTCGGGTTGGTCTTTCCTGGAGCGTCATTGAGGGGTGTCCAATGTGCCGTGGCTGGACAAGTAAGGAAGAGCACGTGGAGGAATGCACCTGGGCATCGGATCTGATTGGACTCGATGGGAGTCACCGCTCACGCCCTTGAAAGGGATGACAAAGTTGGGCCAATTAAATGGGCGCCCTTGTCAAGGAGGGCGTTCTTGGACGTATCCTTCAAGGAACCCTGCTTTTTTGGGGGAGGGTCTCACTTTTGAAGTGACACCAAAAGAAAACCAACAATTTGTTGGGTTCCTCCAGAGAGCTGGTTTAGATCGCAGGTTGGCAGTAGTTGGGTCATCTCTTCCCGTGACTTCCCTGCAAACAAACACGACATTGCATTGTGATTCGCTGTGACCCAAAACGAGAGTTCCCCAAAAGGAGATGCCATCAAGCATGATGGCTTTGCGGGGTTTTAAGCTAATTTGCAGGGGAGTACTCTGTCAGCAGCGCCTAAGGCAAGCACGTGGGAGAGTTCTTCACAAGAAGACAGCTCCACGCGCATGACGCAGGCGGCTCTTTCACCAAGCTCGTGCATGTTTGGTTGCTATATGTCTTGTCACACCCTTTCCACCTTTTTGCATTTTAATAGATTGGTTTTACGGATGAAAAGGGCTTCAATTTCTCGCAGGGCTCTCTCTCATCGACCTTTCCCATGCCAAACCCACCACTGCCGGTGGGCTCTCGGGCGCCGCCGATCGCTTTTGCGATTCTCAGGCCACGGCGTGCCCCGCGACGCTCACTTCGCAAAGGTTTTCCGGGATTTTGTGTCACAGCAACTCTGAGAGGGGGCTTTCAGTAGACTTCCACCACATGGAACCTGAGGGGAGGGATCCTGGAAGACGTTTTTTTCCTCTAAAAGCGACCCTCTGGTGGGTTCCATGTTAAATGGAAGGGCGGGCAAATGGTTTGCTTGCCATTTTCATTTCACTTTTTTGCTGGAAGATCCAACAGGGCATCCAACAGCGAGCACGTTGGATGAGGACCCGCGTTTGCGAAATATATTTATGTATGTATGAATTCGATTAGCTTGCATTTTGTTCCAGCACTTGGGCGCGCCCAAGCTTAGCCGGCGATCGAAAAGAACTTGATGCACATGGATGCATGCTTTTTGCCTACAGCTACACTTGGGGGTTTCTAATGGCATCACTGCCAGTTGCTCGCTTGCCTGCTTATCTCCGCAGTGTTTGGGCTTGGATCTGCCCGGAGTCAGGTGAATCGGCCAGTCATGGGCCGTTTGTTCGTATCTCGGCCGCGCTTTGATTCATAACCTTCGGCTTTTGATCCTTACCCCACCTATTTGTGAAAACACCCAGCCAAAACAAACTAGTCTTCGGGAAGTACCGGTAGAACAACTGTATGTGTTTCACCTCTTATCCACAGAAAGCAAAGAAGGAAACTCACCCCGACTCAACGGGTTCGAACAAACGGGCTCCGAAAGGACATCCGATCTAGGGTCACCCAGTAAACAAAATGCCAGTTGACCCATTTGACAACCCGGGTGTTTATTTGTCTCCAAATTGGGACCCCTCCAGGCTGGGTTTCCTCTTGGTTTTCTTTTTGGACCGTTCAAAACAGGAGGGTTCCACCGGTTTTTTCAACACACCCCGGGTTTTGCATTTTGCGCGAGTCCAGGTATTCGCTCTTCTGGGCCTGGCCAGTGGTGAGACCAGCCAGGTGCTTCGCCGGGAGGCGTCCAAAGCAGGGGCCGGCCAAGCCGCGCAGGCGGGGCCATATATTTCCACTGCGCCACTCTGTCGCCCACTTCTCTTGTTCGCTTAAAAAGTTTACTAGGTCCAGTAGTGCCCTTTATCACCCTTCTTTGGGTCAGGGTTCCCCTGCTAAAATAGACTACAGAGAAAAAGGGTACTCTTGTTCTAACCTCTCTGCTGGACCGAGTTTCAATCCTAGGTGTTGGGTGGCACAAGAACCAAGGCCAAAAGATACCCGTAGGAAGGGATAGCGAAGGTTACGCATACACATTGGTGTGATCGCACATTCACTAAGTCGACGCATGGAGGGCCGAATTGCATGGAACATCCAACGCCTTTGTCGTGGTCGGAAAGATGAGTATGAGAAACACCCCTCACTCGGGCAATTGGAACTGATAGAGCGAGTGATAGCTTTGAGTGAGCAATCCTTTTCCGCTGGCCCTTTTGGCCAAGGATCTCCCACTTGCCAGTGCAAGTGAGTCAGGATGGGAAACTTGTGCTTGGCCATATGTCATTTTGGCAAGAGCACAAGGGTTCAGGTCTCTCAGTGCTCGAAAGGGAAGAATAAAGATCACGAAGTGAATCTAAAGCCCAACCGCTCAAGGTGAGGGTCGTGTGCGATTTTCCGAATGTGTCAGGGTACGCAAGTTCACGAAATGTGCTGTGACGTCGATCGACCCTGTTCTTTTTGTTTCCGGTCGATCCTTGACTCGGGTTGGAATCGATTTGGGATGTGTTGCAACTTGCTGAACAGGGACCTCGAAAGGGGTTTGGTGCCCTTGGGGTGCTGGAACTCTTCAGATAAAGTCATCCAGCCCAAATCCTTCCCTTAGGAGGTGTCTTGAAACAGGACGCCACATTTGTTTGATGCCAACATAGCATTTATATTGGTGCAACAGCTTTTCTGGATGGACCAGGTGGAACCGAGCTTGCAAAGAGCGCTGCCAACAACTAACGAGCATGATGACCTTTTACGCTTAGACATGGGTTTGAGGCAGCAGCAATTTCTCCAGCATCACGGGCTTTGAATCCTAGAATACTGGTTTCCTGGGAGGCACACGCTTTTCACTGGAATCGGAGTTTGCCGATGTTTTTGGGGGTGGTCCCTTGGTCCTGGTCGGGAGGTGTCTTCTGGTTCTTTGCTCAGCGCGGGCGATGCCTCGGCTTTGCAGCGCTCCGCCACTGTGGCGCACTTCGAGTCCCTCGCAGCGCTCCAAGCGGCGGCGAGCACGGGGCTGAGGCGCGGGCGCGATTCCCGGGTCGAAGCGAGCCGGGCTCCGAGCCGCGCGGGGGGAAGTGACCGGTTATGTGTCAAAATAGGGGTGCCCAAATGATGTTCATGTTGGTTCCAATGCAAACCAAGGTGAGAAGAGTACGCGCAAAACGAGAGAGCAAACGCACACAAAGTCGCCTAAAATGGCCGCCACGATGAGGGCCTGATCAGTCAGAGGTACCAGCAAACCAACATATAATGACCAACAATGTGATTCTTTAGAATTGCACGTTGTTGGCCCGCAGATTTTCAGGATGTGGCCCTAGAATTCCCTTTTCTCAGAAGCTTGGGGTGAAAAAGGCTAGGATCCAAGGAACCAGAAAACAAAGTCTTGGCCTTCCATGTTAGTTGAAAGCGGGCCCCTTGATTCTTAACCACAGGGCAAAAGCATAGGTGTAGGTGTCCTAGGTCAAATTGTTTCAGAATGCAGCGCACTGGCTTCAATTTGGTTCTGACCATTTATCAGTACCATCGGTTTTTTGTCTAATCGCCAAAGTGAAGGCAAACCCTGCGCCAACACTTTGGATTTCCGATGGGCACAGGATGATGCAGATGCCGGTGACGGATGAGAGCGGCACCATCGAGAATTTCGGCTTGATTGGGGCAAAAGGCCCCGAGCCCGAAAAAGCCCTCGGTGGTCATGGCAGGAGGAAATCGATCTTCTAGGTGCCCTTTCGCTTAAGACTCAGTTCGCCAAGGAACTCGTTCGTTTCCCCTGGTCCATGTTTCTCATGTCCACTTGTAGTGAACCTGTCATGTCCATCGGACGAAGGTAGAAATTTGCGCGCTAACCTGACCAGTTTCTGGACTCGATATGTTTTGGGACGACTGCTTCAGCGGCACCATGCATTATCCAAGTTTTCAACTCCAGCTTGAAAAATGCAATTAGGCTTTAGGTTGATTTCTGTGTGGTGGTGCTTTGCCGATAAAGATGGATTGCGCTTCCTTGCCAAATCAGCCTTTTCTTTGCGCCTGCCGAAGACGCCGGGGATCAGCTTGAAGCAAAGCCAGCTTTTCGTGTGGTATCCGAGGAATGTGGAGACCGTGTGGACCCAGCCCGGGCCGCCCGGGCCCACTGGGGACGTGGGTCTGATGGGCCTGCGAGGGCCAGATGGGCCTGCAGGGCCACCAGGCCGTCCGGCGTGCAGTCCGAACTCCAAAGTTGAGCTATGCTTGGGCTCAGGGATCCCGATTCCCCTTAAGGGGCGGTTTTGAATATCACCTCACGCTAGAACTAGCTGGTCGGCAGGGACCTTTGGCCCGTGGTTACATTTCGAGCCAAGGAGGTAGGAATGGGGAGTTTCCTTGGTAGAAAACTGCTTCCAGGTCAAATATCGAGTTGTAACCCGGCTTCCTTTGACCCAGGCGATGACAGCCTCATGGAGAACGTGGACATGGACGAGCTCGTCGGCCCCCCAGGGCCTCCGGGCAACTCGGGCGCCCAGGGCGATATGGGCAAGACAGGGCCGCAGGGCGACGCTGGCCCCCCAGGGCCTCCGGGCAAGCAGGGAGAGTTCACCGAGGACCCGAGAAGTTGGGGAGACAGAAGAAAATGTTGCTTCGGTTGCCGCCACCGCGCGCTTACCCATGAAAAAATGCAGTAACTCGAACTCCTAAGGATCCACATGTTCGGAAGGGGCGACAGAGAGATGTTTCGCATAGTTGGACCGGGCTTTTGGGCATGAGAGGAGAAGTTTGCTTGTGAGTTTTCTTGCTTGAGAAATTTGGCACGGGAGCCAGCAAAAAGAGCAAGCCAAATAGTGAGAAATGGTTGGTGTGCTTTTCAGACGGTACTCTGTTGGGGGGTGTTCAAAGAACGAAAGGAAGCCGACCGAAATTACGCACAATTGAACAGGGTCTATCCGTTGCCAGACTCAGCTTCCTTTTTGGATTTTTTGGCCTGGGTTGATGAGGAAAGCAGTGGGAAAAGTGTGGAAACAGAGGTCAGGAGACGGAAAGACAGAGGGACACGTGGGGAAGCAAAGGGAAAGAGAGGGAGACCTCAGTTTGTCCAACACCAGGTTTTGACTCCAGGCTGTTCAACTAACCCGGTTGGTTTTTCATTTGGAAATTCACAACCAACCCTGGTTCGCCTTTTCGTTTGAGACCCAATATGTTTGCTTCAAGCCACAGTTTAGAGGGGCTAGTTCTGGGAGTTGTCACTTGAATTGCCCAATTTCTTTTCTTTGCAGGCCATCATCGGGGATGATGTTTAAAGAGGACATATCATATGTGAGAGGTTAGCCATCCATTTAGTGTCCCGGCCGCGAATCTTCAAAGACACCCAGTGTTGTTATGTGTTTTGATGTAACCTTTGCACTCTTGGTTCTTAAGGCGAACCAAAGCCCAGGCCCGGTTTCCCCCTGCTGTTCGGACGAGCCATCTCACATGGGTGTAAGTTTCTTTGAATCGGACACCCGAAAACGGTGGACATCAGAATTCGGTGGGACTTTATGTCCAACCATTTGGGAGGGGATTCTCCATTAAAGCTGAATGGTGCGATCCTCCCAGCATGGTGTTTGGCCTTTTAGTCTCCAAAAAACAACAAACACACACACACACACACACACACACACACACACACACACACACACACACACACACACACACACACACACACACACACACACACACACACACGCACGCACGCACGCACGCACGCACGCACGCACGCACGCACGCACGCACGCACGCACGCACGCACACGCACACGCACACACACACGCACACGCACACGAGTGCACCCTCAAACCCCCCCCCAACCCCCCCCGCTCTCTGAGCCAAAGGAGGCCGCAGCCAGGACCAAAAGGCGGAGTTCGCCAAGGTGGTGCGGCAGCTGAACAAGGCGGTGAAGCACGCGGCGGAGATGGACATGATCGAGAACACGGTTCTGAGACTCGGCGTAAGCGAAACGTCCCGCGGATTTTCGATTTTCTCCTCTCCAGGGGTTGGCTGCGCGTCCAAGCGGCGATGAACTGTTCAATGGGATAGATCCCGACCTAAATGATGTCCATGGTTCTGTGCCCCACAAAAGAAAACCCCTCTCTCGCCAACTTAGGGAACCTCTTGGGGTGTAAAGCAAACCACAAGGACAACTCACTTTCCGGGTTGAGGCCTTGAGACCTTGAGCCTTCCCATGTTACGCTTACCAACTTCTGAAGGTCCAGTTGGGCGGGAATCAGGATAGACCACGTGGTGACCTAGACATGGGACTCCCGAACTGAGCCACGGACATCCAGTGTGCTCTTCTCCGAGTGTGCAGTCTGCAAAAGCACCTTTTTGCGAGGCCTACACAAGCGTAAGCGTCGAGGTCAATGACTTGAGTCATGATCACGACAGGTAGCCCTTCGGCAGCCAGAAGTTCGATCCTCCGCCCTGGCCACCGCTGTCTCCGCACCTCTCCCCTCTTTCGCTCGGGGTCTGCTTTTCTCCCTGCTCTTCTCCCCCTTCTTTCCCCGGTCCCTCCAAGACACGGTTCAATTCCTATTTTGCTCTTGCGCTTGAAGGCCGGTCCACCCAGCCAAGTCATGGTCTGCCTTGCTCGGAAGTTGTTGCGGGACACTCGGCGCGCGCGTCTGCTTCATGAAGGTCCCCCAACGAGCAAACAAGACACACCCGTTTGGCTACAGCCCCCTCAACAATGGTGGGGGGCAGACTAATCCCCACCAAATTCTGATGTATACCGAAGGGCCGCCCACAGCCAACTGGGTCTTCCTTGGCCATGCGCAGCTCCCATGTCCGATGGCAAGGACCCGGCGCCTGCAGCGGCTGAAGCACCACTTCGCACTGATCCAGGCGAATCTGACCATGCCTCTCGGCTAATTCGCCATGCCCAGTGCTTCAAGACAAGCAAAATGGGTAGTAGTCATAAAATCCAAGGCATTCTCAGCCATCATGAAACCTGGTTACCTGCTACAGCGACTGGAAGGAGCTTTTAGCCTAAGCACCTGCAGAAGGGTGCTTAGAATTTAGAAGGTCAATTTCCTCTTCAAGGGGCCCTTTGTTAGGTGCCATGATTGTGGGAGGGTGCACGTTTAGGGCTTCAGACTTTTTTTCGAGTTTGGAGGGGTTCATGCCATATCCCATTACAAGTTTGCCCTTCCTCCCACGTTAACCGAAGGAACCTGACAGGTTCCGGGGGCATGAAGGCAACGTTCCTCGGCCCGTTTGTCAGGTTCCATGTTACTCGGGCGAGTACCTTCCATTGAGCATGAGATTGATCATGATACTCAGTTGTTCAGTGGCTCCAATTCTTTTTCCCCTTTTTCTGGGTGGCCCCACGAAAATGGTCCGAGCCCCGAGAAAGGGTTCCAAATTTTCTTTCTCCAGGGTCACTCTGAGGATAAAGACGCACCCGAAGCCAAGGTCCGAGAAGGTCCTCATGGAGCAGAGCAAGCTGGTGGAGTGGAAGGTGCGGGGAAAAAAAAGAAGTGCATCCAGCGACACCCCTTTTTTTTTGGCTTTAGTCTTTGGGAAGACGGTCCCTGGAAGTCAACCAACTTCACTGTTCTTGGCATGTTTTTTTTTAGTTTTTTTTAGTGTTCTGTTCATTTTTAGGGGGGGTCTGCAAAAAACCAAGTTTTTAGCTACCATACGAGTAGAGATGACCAACCAGGACAAGGCACCATTGTTCCGGCTTTTCGGTGGAAATTTGTGGGCTCCTGCGAAGTGCAAGGAGTATGCAACGAGAAGTTTTCAGCTTTGCCGCCAAAAAGAATATAAAATTCCTTTTGGCGTACCTTTCAGATCAGGTCAACGCACAAGGGTTGCAACCTGTTCCCCCTTGGAATGGAAGCTTTGTTTAGGCAACTCAATGAGTGCCCTGGAGTGGAATCCGATCCCATGATTTAGTTGGAACGCCATTCAAAATGGTAGGCATACACATCCCCAGGTAAATGATGTATCGTGTCTTGCGGATTACTAGGACTATAAACAGGGATCTCCCCGAGACACAAATCGTGCAGTGTACAGTTGCCATGAGCATTTTCAGAGCAAATCAAAAGGAGTTGGTGTGGAAACACAAATTTAAACCATGGGGTTCCCGTTGGCTTCATTTCAAGAAGCAGAGCTGACATGAACACGTTTCAACAGGTCACCGAAGCAAAAAAGCGCCTGGAAGCTGGAGCCGTTTAATTTGGGGGAACCAATGTCCCGAGAGTTCTCTTGACTCTTTTGAAGGTTTAATGTGAACCCAAAAGGAACTGTCTCGAAAGGTACAGAACTTCCTGAAGACGGACTCCAAGGTGAACAAGACCATCGCAGCGGCTAAGAAGGTCAAGGACACAGAGAGGGAGATCCTGGAGGAGGAGGAGAAGGCTGGCGCTGGCTGCAGGGTTGATTGCAAGTTTCTGCAAAAACAGCATCTCCTTTGGGGCGGATTTGAAAGTTTCGAGGGAAACATGGGGAGCCCTCGGACGGCATCATCTACATGCTTCTTGTGTGCTAGCCATGCCCTTCTTAGGTGTGCCTCTTTCGGGGGATGCACGTTTTGGGGTTTCACGGCGCCCTTCCTGCTGGAAGGTGAAGGATCAGATCATGGAGGCGACGGCTTCAGAGGCCTCTCAAGCGGAGAAGAGCGCGGAGAAAGTGGCCGACTGATCCCGCCACGCGCGAGTGGCAAAACGCGGACAGCGCCCTCTTGCGTGACTTGAAGCGGCGGGCGGCGGGATGCGGATCAGTTTTGCCCAGGATTTTCCGTTGAAATCAACCATCAACTGGATGGTTCAAACATCAGCCCTTGCTCCTTGTGCCGGGTTGCCCTTGTGACGTCCCACTACGCGTTCCTGGCAAGAGAACCGCCATGGTCCACATAATGAGTTTTTGGCGATGGCACATCTTGATTGGGCAAACTTATGAATGAGGGGCCAGGGATACCCGCAACCCCAAGATGTCTTTCATTTACCTTGCTTCCTGAGCGAGCAGGCCTTTTTGGTACATATTCTTCCGGATCCGAAGCAAGCAGTCGTTGATGGGTTGCTACTCGTGTTTGGCTGAAGTTCGAATCTGTAGCTGCAGAAGAGCCACCACAGCTGGTCTAGCCACCCGACTGCCTACCCAGAGCCACAGGGCTTTTCGAAACCAATGAGAAGAAGCAAGCTGCACGCGCCAAACAGTGACCAGTGCCGAAAACTCTGAGGGCGAGTTGTTGGGCAGGACAAAGACCGTCAATCCTGACCCTGCCGGGGCAAGTACCAAAGTTCACCCGAAAGCAACTTCAGAGAGATGAGCATGTGGGTCGAACCAGGAATCGAGCCCTCCGAATTGCAGTTTGTTTCCAGACACGATTTTAACAAAAGGCAAGTACACAGCAGCAATTGGAGCTAGGATCCGGGGTTCATTATGTCACCGGTTTGAGCCACGATTTGTTGGGGGATGTGCAAATCTAGAGGATGAACCTGCAGACTATGAGCGGTTTAGATTCAACGAGATGGACTAGCTCAGGCTTGCTTTTGTGTTGGGTCCACAAAGGCCTATGCTTCTCATGGGATGTACTACACACAGGCAGATAGTCCAATCCACATGTTCAGACCTCGAGTTCCCCGTGCCCCCGTGCCCCGTCGGTTCCTTGGACCCCGCCGGAACGGAGCGATGGTTATCCATGTGCTCTATGACGCCTGCTGCCCCACCTGCTTGCGGGCCATTCAGCTGGTCACCTTCCGGGAAGACACTCTCAAGCGCCGAGTCGAATGGACGGCCAACCGCTTGGCTTGGGCGGCTGAAACGGCAAACCAAAGTTAGTTGGGGATTCCCCCATTTTGAGACAAAGCTGTCAAGACGAACATGGGCCCACCAGCAAAGTGTTTTCCTTTTGGCTTTCCTTCAAACGAAGGTGAAAAGGGTTTCCTCAAACCAGCGCACCCATAGCACCACCCAAAACCCCGGGCCATGGAGACGATGGTTTGATGGGAGCTCGTGGGGTTCTGAAATCCAAACAATTGGTGCACCGAAATGCCCATGAGCCCATGGGCTGAATGTGTGCTCATCTCATATATGGGCTGGTTTTAAAATGCCCCAACTTGGGATTCAACCTTTCAAGGGTCCACAAATGCAACGATGGGTGGAATCCACAGTTGGGGCTTCCAAGTTGCTGTGTATGGGACCCGCCACCCACCCGTGCTAGGCAGGTTCGAATGACCGTGTTCCATTTTGCACGAAGGGACAATCATTACGAGATTCACTTTGCCCTGATCATGTGTCTGCAAATTCCACTGCGTTCGGGGCAGGTCCGAAGCAACATCATCAGGTCCGGCGAACCTTTTTGGATTATGTTTGCGCGATTCACTTTGCCCTGATCATGTGTCTGCAAATTCCACTGCGTTCGGGGCAGGTCCGAAGCAACATCATCAGGTCCGGCGAACCTTTTTGGATTATGTTTGCGCCGGGTGGCATCATTTGTTTTGTGCATCACGGCTCTGGTTTGCAGTCCGCCTGCTTGAAGGCACTGCGTCCAATGGGCATTTCAGCAACGGGACTGCAATGCACTGGTAATTTTTACAGATCAAGCAACCTTTGCGCGAACAGGAACATTGACAAGCGGCGTTTGTTTGGGTGTCATCAGAAGCTTGTCTAGGTACACGGCTAGAAGTCGCAGACCGGCTTCTTAAAAGTATCTGAAGAGAGTGACAAGGCTTCAGCAGCTCTCTAGCGGCGCGCAACTAGCGCCCGCAGTACACGCAAAAGCCGCGGCAAGTCTGCTCTCAGGCCACGTCTTGTCTTCAGGACGGTAAAAGGTGAAAGTCGTCCAGTCATGCTAGCCCACTTTTCTGGTGTTGTTCTGGCTTTTTGTGCTTGAAGTTCCGTTTGCCAACAACCTTTCACGCAACCAGCCAAGTGCATCCGGCTTTTGACGGCACCGGTCCAAAAGCGCCGAGGGCGGCGACCACGGAGCTCCACCCCTGGCCCTCCGCGGGGGCGGAGGAGGTGCTCAGAGGCGCCGGTTGGCTCGAAGCGGAGGGACCGTCGTTTGAGGAGGAAGGTTTCTTGGGAATGCCTAGTATATCACTGGAGTGATTTCCATGGGTTCCGCAACCATGGGTGTCTTTTGGTTTCCATTTGGAATCTAAAAACACAAAAAAGCAACGATACCCTGTTCGGCTTTCTATCAATGTTCCTGTTCGCCAGCAAGAAGTCCGCCTGTCTCGTTGGGATCCGTTCACCTTTCGTTTGCCCAACTCCTGCTGGCATGGTACGCTGCCTCTCAAGGGGTCGAGGCTGCCTCATGGCTCGACCACTCTGATTCAGCAAGTGGGTTGATGACGGAAACCCCGCATTGGCTGATAGATGGTTTGTGCCCAAAAAGATCGGTGGTTGGCAGTTTCAGGGAACGCTTGATTCTTTGACTTGCTTCAGGTTATACCCTTCGGTGGTTTGGATTTGGATGTGAACCCCTGGTTCTTGCAGAGGGTATAAGAATGGGAAACCACCAGGCCTAAACCACCAAACCACCATGCCAAGCCACCAATGAATTTTAGGAAAGCTGGTTTTGGAGATGTCTCTAGGCAACATGCCCACTTTTGCTGATGTGTTGGAGGTGCAGTGGGCTGTGCCATGCAACCTTCTCCGGGTTTCGGTGCTTCGGGCTACTCGAAAGTTCTTGTCGGAGCGATCTCGGAGCTTTTTCGGACAATGTTCGGCGCCGGGCCCATTTTTCAACCAAAAGGTGATGTTAAAATCTACCTTTTAGTTAGCACCCCCAATAAATGCTTTTCCTTGGCCAAAATCCCAACTGTGCAAGAAACAGTTGGAAGGTGCTGGTTGGGGATAACGATGCGACTCGGCAGGCATGGCCTTTGGTGAGCGGCCTGCATCGCTGCGGGGCCGGGTGTGGGCGAAGCTGAGCAGCGGCTTGGTGCTGCCCAACTGCCAGGATCGATCATCGGGAAGGAACCACACCCCATTTCTCACTTCCTGAGTTCATGAACTTTAAGCTTTTTGGGAAGACCATTCTAGTGGTAAAAATAAAGTGGACTTTTACTGGGCCATCCACTCAGCAAGTGAGATTTTGCTGGACGGTTCCCTGATTTTGTGGTCGGTTCTTAGTTGGTTCAGCGAGGGCTTCCATTGAACCTTCTAGGAGTGAAACTTGTAGCAGGGGATCTGAGGTGGCCCAGGTTCAAGTACCTTGTAAAGTGCCCTTTGATTCTTTAAAGGGCCAGAAAATAAGCAGAAACCAGACACCGGGTCGTTGCATGCTTGCTTCGGCTGCCTTCGGTCTAGGAGGATCCAATGCGCTTGATCTATGAGATGGAGCTACTAGGCGCAAATCTCGCCGAGAGCTGCTAGAGGTTTCGCAATGATTCGAGGAACGGTCGATGTGTGCTTTGTTATTGTCACCAAGGGAGTGACATGGCATGCGCTCCGAATTGCCAATAGGAAATGGAGCTTGCACCAATAAAGTCCAATGTCATTCGGGGACTGGTAACTGTCCATGATGGGCCCTCGGATAGAATAGCTCTCGGGCTTCTTCTGGCCAGACCAGTGTCTCCCTGACTCGGATGTGCACGTGAAGCTGGTTCCTTTGAGTTCCTGTCCAAAAGAATCCAAAAAATCGGATCTTCACTTCCAGGACGCCTAGCCAATGTTGGGGGGAATTGTGGCACTTAAGCTCCCTGTTCAATAGGCACTTCAGAAATCATATGCTCAGGCCCAGATGTGTTCTCAGGTACATGGCCTTTGTCCGCCTGCCCACTCCACAGATTCGAGCGCATGCGGCTGGGCCTGCTTTGAGTTCTTTGGGAGTCGCACGGCGAACTGGGTTGGTTACTCTCAGTAGAATCATTTGCCTCGCGAGGCGCTGGCACCCAAGTTGCATAGCAGTGTAGCAACATAGCAACACACGCTCAGTCGATATCTGAGCCCCACGTGAACCCCCTTGCTTCACGTCTCCAAAGCATCCTTTTTGATGGACGCCTGAGAAGACTAAATTCAAAGGGAGGGCAAAGTGAAAGTTGCTGGTGTGGTTAACACGTGTGTTGCGAACAGCAACATCAAGCGAGGTCCTTCGGCTGGTTCTGAACAGAGAACGGAATCAGGCATTCATGGCATGGAGTTTGGTGTTGCGCCTGGTGACCAGCCTGGTGCCCCTCGTCAAAGTCTGGGTTTGGTCGAGATCTGCCTTTCCACCAGTCAGCTATCACAAGGATCCTCTGATTCCCGGCTTCCTGCTGGCCTCCAACCGGCCTCCCCAGTGTGCATCATCGCCACGATTTTGTGTCCAATGTGTCACAATGTTGGCACAGATCTCGAAGAATTGCCTACGAGGTGGATGAGATCGTCGTGCTGCCGCTTGAGCGCGCGCGGCAAGATGCGAAGGCAGGTTTCCGAGAGGGTCGCAGGCTTTGGGTCACAGCGTACAGTTTAAGGCCTAGCCATAGTAGGGGGTTCTGGGCACCCAAATGCCAGCTTCCGTTCACGGTGCAAATTGCGGCCTTTTGGCCACCTGCGACCCCTTCGTTTTCGGAGTTCTGCTAGCATCATGCTTCCACATGAAACGGGCATGTCTCTGGGTCCGTGCAAAAGGAAACCTTTTGGAACACCAAAGGACCTGGAGGGAAAAGGCCCCTATTTTTGACCCATACCCAAATCGACGACCCATCCACCAAAATTATTTTCCTGGGGTTTCATTCGGACAATTCTACCGTCAATTCGGAGGTAGAGTTGACCGGAGGGTTGCGCTCAGGGCCGCGCGCGTTGGTGGTCCTCCCCCTCCGCGCTGCGCTCCGCTGCGCGGGCCTTGGCCTCGCAGCACTTCGCGGTCTTCGACGACTTTCTGCCGGAGGCGACCTGCGAGGCGCGCCACGGTTCGCGGGGGATCTGCGTCAATTGGGGGTGTGGCAAATTGGGTTTGTAGGCGGGGGGCAATTGGGGAATCGGGTGCCTTACCCAGTCGCGGTAAATTGGGTTGGTGCATTTTTTTGGACTGCACGCTCTGTTTCAGGGAAGTGGAAACTGAAGATGGTAGATTTGTAGGGCTTGTACCAACATATACCAACCCTTGCGGACTCAGGGAAGTACAAGGTGATCATGTTGCAACCCACTGGGTGCATTTGGGCTGGCAACAGCTTGCAGAAGGACAAGTTCAACCATGACACGAGCTACGTGGTGCCGGGTTGGCCTTTCGGGTAGCCCTTACTTCAGGGTTTTGGCCCTTACAGGCTTCTGGGATGTGAACATATTTTAGCAGCCATTGACCCTCGAAAGCGACACGGTTTGCGGTCAGCCGATGTCACCAGTCAGCGATGCCGCGCGGTTCCGCGGAGGCCTTAGCTGCGAGCGCCAGATCTGCGCGCCCAGAGATGCAGCGGGGCGCCACCGGGGCAGCATCGAAGGCGACGGGCACAGATCTGGCGAAGGCGGGCGTCGGGGAGCTTCTGTGCTCAAGATGTCAAAAGCGCCATTTTGGTCGATGCTTCTCTCCCCCGTTTTTTGAGCATTGCTAAAGCCCGCACACATTGTGGGCCGAAGCAGAACCAAATGGGTTTTGGCCTCTGCTCACTTGGAAGATGCCAGTCCAAGGCACAAGCAGGAGAATGATAGCAATCAGCTAGACACCAACTTCATGCACACGTTTTGGCCAACGCTGGGATCGGAGTCAACCGAGGTTTCAGTGTTAGGCTTCTCCTTGGTTGAATGTCAATGACGGGGGCAATAGTATTACCCTGTAACGAGTATGGCACCCTTGCTTGGGAGGGTTCCACGGGAAACGAAAGGAAAACCGCCATTTTGAGAGTCCCGCAACAGACACCCGTGTGGTAGGGGACGTGTAGAAGTCCTCGTTGTTGTTGAATCGGATTTGGCCACTGAAAACTGTAGGGGTATTCTGATGTCAACCGTTTCGCGTTCCCAGCTAAACTCATACCCACATATTCCAAGGGGACAAGGGCTCGATTGTTCGTACCTGGGCCGGCATAATTATGCGGTATGTCTTTTTGGAGGAAAGCGTTGCCCCCCAAAAAAGCAAAAAAGGAGTTGGGTTTGGGGGAGCAGGAGGCCAACCATTCGATCCCTACGAGACAAACCCAGTGCATGGAAGCCAAAATTTCACCGTGTTCCAAAGGGACAGGACCATCGACCCACACACATGCCACTAGAGGTTCCCAAAGTATGATTTTCCCTGGGGAAGCAAAGCACGAACAACGTTTTCCTGGCACATAACAACGGTTTCTTGACTCATGAAAACTCGTCGTTTTCATGGCCCATGCCGACTAGAGCCTTGCATCAAGAACTGGACCGCAATCTGCAGGTCCTCAACGAGCCCAGCCGTCACATGGCAGGAACCGTCGAATGAAGCGGGGCAATTTGCGCGCAGTGTGGTTGATGACCCAAACCTAGTTGGAGCGCAGGAATCAGCTTCCTCGAGCGGTCAAACAATCGAAAGCTGTCCTTGTTTGGTTGTTCAAACTCGGGAATTTGAGTAGGGTCTTTCACTTGATATGTTTAGTCATTGGAAAGCCAAGCGCTGTTGGATGTCTCATTTTCCAGACGCCACAAAGTCAACACCGCTTGACTCGTGCATCCCGATAGCTGTGACAAGTTCTCTGGCTTCCTGCGCTGCCTGTTCGGCTAAGGCGGCGATGTGGTGAAGTTCTGTGATGATGGGAAGATGTCCGGCTGTCCAGGCATTCAGGGTCAGGATAGGCTTGCATCCCTGCCGGCATGATATGTAGAGTATAACGCTTGCCGGCGAAGTGTGACCACTCCACACATATATATATATATATATATATATATCTGCTTAACCCTTCCACTTGGGTCTCAACACCCCCAAAACTGTCGAGGCAGTGAAGGCGTGACCAACTGATCATGCAAGAAAAGGTAGGGCTGCTCACTGTGCCCTAAGCATTTTTAGCGAGCTTGGATCTAACAAAAGCCCCATTTGCGTGCCACTTCGGAGAACTGGCCCGGATACTTCTCTTGTTTAGATCCGGAACTTACAGGTGATCCATGGTTTCTTCTCCGATCCTCCGTGCAGTCAAAATGTGAGGTTCATTCCCCTATTGTTTTCAGGGAGCCAAAAGGAAGCCAACGACTCGTGTTTTCTCTCCCGAGAGAAACCCATACCAACCCGGGTGTTTTCCAATCCCGCTTGTCGCGCCAGAGCTTTTGGACGCGTTGGACGCCCTGGTCGAGGGGCTGCAGGGCTGCGAGGAGACGAGGCAGCGACTGAGATGTGTGGACTGGGCCAATGGCGCCATGCCACCCGACCGAAGTGAACCAAGGGGGGCTTGAAGGCTTTGGTCCAAAGTCGACATTTGGGTATGGGTCAAAATTAGACCAGGCAGGTTTTAGTCCTTGGTTCCATTTAGGGTTCAGAATGAATGCCCATTGTTGACCCACGGCCATCTCAGGGGTGCCCCTTTAAAAGATGGCCATGCGACGTTTTGAGGATGGGGCTTAATTTGACCTCATTTGTTGAGACCTGCTTGGCCTAGGCCCAGTAGAAACAGAATTCACAGGTGGGGTCTCAGCCCAGATAGTCTCCGGGATGGTCCGGTGCGGCTCTGAGGTACGGTTCTGCAGGGTTCCGCAGGGAGTTCGGGGAATGCACGGGAGGGTTCCAAGAATGCGAGGGTTCCCAATAATTTCCAGGCCATGCCCAAAGCATGTCTTTGGGACGCTTTGGGTGTGCAGTCCTTGGCTTTGGCCGTGCTCGGGCAGGCTCACCGGGTTCAGCCCAATTCCAGCCATCTGCTTGGCCAGCACCAGGAAGCCAATAGTGGGCAAGGATCTGATCAAAGGAAGTTTAGGACAGAAACTAATGAAAGGTAGCTTGCATAGATAGGTAGCTTCAGACGATTAGATATCGCGTGCGAAAGTATGGCGTATTCAGATTGCAAGCGCAGATAAGAGGAAGAAAGGCTGAAGGCTTGCGAGAGGGAGTGTGGAGGGGGAACAGAAATCGCGAAAAACAGCGACCATCAATCTATCGCTCTCTCTCTCTCTCGTTCTCTGTGTCTCTATCTATCTATCTAGCTATCTATCTCTATCTCTCTTTCTCTCATTTTGTCTCTATCTAACTATCGATCTGTCCATCCATCTATCTGTCTATCTTTTCATCCATCCGTCTATCTATCTATCTATCTAGCTACCTCTCTCTCTATCTCTACCCTGACCTCGCGAAAGCGCTGCGCCTGCCACAGAATCTGTACCTGATAATCTTGCAAAAGTGCTGCGCCTGCCACGCAACCCAAGCCTTGCGAAACCTTCGCGTAGGCATTACAGTGGGCTGTGGGCATCGCCCGCGCCGGACCAGTGCCAAACAGGGAGACAGAGGTGGTTGACATCGACGCGGACCTGCCAATTATCTGCACTCTTCTTGCTTTGGCTCAAGGGCTCAGGCTCAAAAAGCACAAAGTTCGCATCACACGACAAAATCTGTGGAGGATTACTTGCGGGTCCATTGTTCTATCACGGGCTTGGCTAAGCACGCAGCCTTTGTTCAATAGCAGTTGGTTTTACTGCAAGAGGGTGTGTGCCTTTCTCAGGCGCGCATCCTTTAGTAAAGGATGGAAGTTCGACCTGTGCGAACCATACCCCCGAACCAACCACACCACGAATCGTACCTCCGAACCATACCCCGAACCATACCCCCCTTCACAACGCCAGGTACTACTACTACGACTACGACTGCTACTACTACTACTACTACTACTACTACTACTACTACTACTACTACACCACTACTACTACTACTACTACTACTACTACTACTACTACTACTACTACTACTACTACTACTACTACTACTACTACTACTACTACTACTACTACTACTACTACACTACTACTACTATTACACCTACTACACCTACTACCACTACTACTACTACTACTACTACTACTACTACTGCTACTGCTACTACTACTACTACTACTACTACTACACCTACTACACCTACTACTACCACTACTACTACTACTACTGCTACTGCTACTACTACTACTACTACTACTACTACTACTACTACCATTCTTTCTACTACTACTACGGAAAAAAACTTGCTTCCGAGCCATACCCCGAATCATACCCGAACCATACGTTGAACCATACCTTTTGTTTGTGCACGTGATCCCTGCGACCACGCGCGTGAAATTCGCCAACGGTAGATAGTCAGAGCAGCGACTGTTGCAACAGAAGCCTCAGTTCCTCCGAACCATACCCCGGACCATACCCCCGAATCATACCTCGAACCATACCCGCCTCCCGACATGTCTGTCTTTAAGATCGCAGAGCAAACCTGAAACTGCTCTTCTTGCATCCTTGAAACCCACACTGTAGGGGATCTCATTCTTGATAAGGACTCTGTTTCTTGTGCTGCCTCGCTGTCGCTTGGACGCAGTCTCCTTCAATGCTCAGTTTCCCATTTTCGGAAGCACGCACGATTGCTCCGATTCCATTTTTTTGTCTTGCTTGCATTTGTGTTGACCCTTTTTATAGGGCTAACGCCAAACATTATGTGCAACGCACGATTCGTGTTCAATCCGTACGGTGAATAAGACCAAACCATTGCCTGGTGCACCAGTGTAGTTTCGCATCTGCAGAACCCATACGGGCGCGATGCTGTTGAGGATATCACCCGATCTTGGGTGTTTGTGTCGCTCAACCCCGAGAAGGCATCGCTTTATGGGTTTCGTATTAGGAAGGAGGGCCCTAGAACCAAAAACTCTAAGGTCGGGGCCCAGGTGTGAGCCACGGACACAAATCAACAGTGCAGTGTTAAGATGAAGGAGGCGAGCGGTGGTGAAGAGAGAATGCCCTTTCCCTTCGTCAAGGATTCATTCCCTTGCAGCACTTACCTCTAGGACAATTTCATTATGGCAATCATATAACCCACAAAGAAGAGTCTTATCCCTTACAACTTCCAGGATTTAGAATTGTTTGCTGCATTAGGCTTATCTGGTGACGGTTGGAGCCAGGTCCTGTCCCATCTATCACTCCCGAACGAAGAGAGGAAGAGAGTGGACATGTGGATGAGGATGGGTGAAAGAGATCCCATCCATCATTATCTCCCGCCTCCTCGCATCACGGCGGGCATCATCTCTTTACTTCTCTTTCTCTCACCCGCTGGCCAGTTCTTTCCAGCGGTTACAAATGAGATGAAGAGATGGGAAACAGGTTAACCGCTATGACGAAGAGATGAGGAATGAGGTTACACCGGCCATCTCACTCCCTTTCTCTCACTTCCGCAGCTGATTTTTGCAAACCGATTCAAGCCGGGCAGTTCGGTCTGCAATCTCGAGGTTCGGTGGGAAGTTGGCGCAAGCGTTTGCGCCGTCCGCAGCACTTCCCAACTAGTTTGTCCAAGATAATGCAGACTCTGCCGAGCCAAAGGTTGCACAATGCCGAGGCGACATTAGCAACAGTCGTTTCTGCATGTTCCACCCGCCCCTTCCAGGTTGCTCTAATGCTGGAAGTGGTTGGCGCTGCCAGAAATTCTGAGAGTTGCAGCTACCCAGGTTCGCCATCTACCCGGGCAATGCCTCCAGATACATCAAGCATGTGGACAACACGCTGGGCACCGACGGCCGGAGCCCAAAGCAGCGCTGGTTTGCAGGGCGCTACTCTTTTGCAAGGGACACCGACGGTCTTCCAAAAGGCGTCTGCACAGGTAAGGATGTTCGGACTACATAGTATTCGCATTGGGGTAACAGAAAACGGCACTGTACGAAACTTTAACCAGCAGTCCGACCCTCCTAATACCGCAAGGGAAGCACGCGCATCCAGAAAACGCAACAAGAGATGCTGTGCGCAAGTGGAGGGGGGAAACTAGCCAGACTGCCAAGAACTGGCCAGAGGTGTGAGAGATTACGCAGCTTGTTGCTGAGCGATTGTCCTGCTTGCATGTTTGCCTGCCTGCCTTTCTGCCTGCCTTTCTGAGTGAGCGGACGGTTGCTCTTTTCTGGCATCGAGCTGAGCTGCGTACAGCATTTGACCGCTTGCCCATCCTGTTGCTGTGATTGTTTCTTTATGTGTGTGTGTGTGTGTGCTCATTGAATTTTGCAGCGCCTGTGAGCAGGCTGACAAAGAAGGAATTCGCCAGCCTTTGCAGCGGGAAGCAAGTCATCACCTTTTGATTAGCTTTTAGGAAATTTAGCCTTACGCTTGTTTCGCCACCATACACCAAATCACGGCCGTCTGGGGAACATTTGAACTTATGCTTGTGTTCTTCTTTCACATGTGCGCAGATGCTGGTTTGCAATGGAGAAAGCACGATTCCTTTGCGAAAGCTTTGTCGCTGTCTGAAAATATTATTTTCTATGTGAACATTTGTTTCGCCCAGGAAATGAAACCCTAGGATGGCAAGTTTGGAAACTTGGACAACAAACGTTTCGTGGATAGTGTGACTTGATTGTTGTCTGCAAAGCCTGAAAGGAAATGTGTGTGTGTGTGTGCGGGTGTGTTTCCCACTTCTTGCAGTGCTGACGACAAACATGTCGTGATCTCGGGCTGTGAGCTTGTTTCTCTGCACGCAACCTCTAGTTGCGCAAGATGGATTTTTGTGTCCACAATACTAACGTTTCAAAAGCTTTGCTTCTGGTCTCTCCCCACACTGTGCCGATCATCCGATAAACAAACCTTCTCGGCTCCACCTTTGCTTCCTGGGCCCCAAACCAATTTTGAAAAATAGTTTCGGGTAATTTGCTTGGCCTTGGGGGCGGCTCAACCCGTGACTTTCACGCAAAAGGCTTCCACCAGAGAAAACTCACGATTGCAACCCGTAGAAACTTCAGGCGCGATCCATACGCGACAATTCTCCAGTTGGCTGCACTTTGTTTCGTGTGTTTGTGAGTGTGTTAGCTTATACAACCGCCAACTTTGACCTGGAAGTACGGATTTTGTTTTTCCAGCGGGGGCAACAGTCTGCCTTAGCGCACAGCCATGCCATCAGGTCGGTGCTTGACAGCAGTGCTCTACCTGAACCGTGACTGGAGCCTTGGGTGGGGGGAGCAGAGCCCATGCTGGGACTTTGCCAGGTTCCATCAAGCTACCCGCTCCGAAAGCAGCCAGAGTTTTCGCGGCACAGGGGGGAAGGAGGATTTTCCGTGAGTTTTCCGATGAAGGCCTCACATTAGAGGTGCCCTTGGGAGTGTTTGAAAATATTCCCAGGGAAGCGCCCTACTTTATGTACTACGACTTTATTGACCTTTTGAGCAGAGACCAACTAACCCTTTGAACAAGGAGTCTATGACTTGGGGAGCTCACTTGGGGGATTGGCTCCAACCTGCGACCCTGTAATTTTAAAGGCCTGCATGGGTACCAATAATAATTCTTGTGTTCTGAGTGGCTCGGAAAAACCAATTGGGGAGAGCAAACCTGCTTGAACATGTACTCAAAGTGCTCCAGAGTAGGAACGCGATTTCCATTGTGCTTATGAAGAAAAGCAAAGCAAACAGTCTTTTTGGTGGTTTTGAACATCACATGCGCCAAGTTCATGCGACCTTCATTTTGGGGTGACCTGTTGGGCGCCTCATGTGAAAGCGAGGACCGTAGCTTCAAGCTGTGGATCCGGATTTCAGGACGAAGCAGCATGGTGGCAGCTTGCGGCTCTTTGAGCCTGGCATGCAGAACTGCCAGGCTCGCGTTCTGGCTCGAGCCAGGAATTGAAAGGGGATACCAAGGATCCAAGAATTTCGAGACTTGTGAATGATTGTTCGACTCAAATGCAATTTGCATCTTGCCCCAAACGCGTAGCCCGAGCGGTTTGCTTCTATCCCTCGGTTCGAGGAGGGTGCCATGGAGCAATGGGCATGTCGTTCGGAAACTCGTTGGAGGACCCATGGCGTTTTTCACAGGAACCTCTCTGAGGAACATGGAGCATTCCTCAGATTCCACAAGTTAACAGAGCCAGCTAGCTGCCTGCGCTTTGGGAAATGGCCCCACGGCTGACAAAAATGCAAACCATTGAAGCCGAATTACCTTCATATTTGAACCTTTGGGGCGCTTCTCAGGACTACTTTTGGGCCGGACCCCAAGTTCAGGGCATAATTTGTAGATCTCAGTTGAAAGATCAACATAACCCAGCCCCCTCTGGCACCGAAAGGGGGAAGCTTCACGCCGCAGGTGAAGCGGGATGTGGAGCCGATTTGGAATCGATTGGCTCCGACCCCAGCGGAAGGCCAAGGCCAATGCCAATGCCGCATTCGTGCTTTCCATGTCGCATCTTTCCCTCCGCTGTCTCAAATGCCTTGAATATGTTTTCAGACATTGGGCAAGATAGGCAGTTTGGATGCCCCCACTTGAGTAGGCAGTCACTTCAACTGTTCATGAGGCCATGTGTCAGTGAAAAGTTCCAGAGGAAGGCCGTAAGTTGGCTCTCGCCGCTCGCAAAGCTACGCCCAGTGCAATGCTTCACGGCCAGTCTGCCTCTGGCGTTCACCACCCCCCCCCCCCCAATTTTGAGCACATATGTGGGTGTGTCTCTTTTAAGGGGACCCCCTCTTTGGTTGGTTTGAAAGAAAACCGAAGGAACACAACTTTGCGGCGGGGTCCCCTAAAAACAGACACCCACCCATATTGTTTCTGGCACTTGCTTAAGCTGTTACTGTTGGCTAGCTTGCGATTTGCGTTGCTGGCCACAGTATTAGGTGCTAATTTTGTTTGTGCCAGAGCCCGCCAAACCAAAGATCGGAGGGCTTTGGCAGATCAAATCGAGCGTCGCTGGTGGTACACTTGCTCTTGGCACTACGACAAAGGAATGAACTTCTTAGAAGCTCCGGAGCCTTGCCCAAGAACGGTCGTGTCACAAAAAACAGATTGCAAAGGACCCGCGCAAAAACCGTCGACCTTTTGCCTTGCGCTTCTCAGGTGGTCTTTTGGTCGACGCAGGAGGTGCCACACGAGGTGATGGCCTGTTACAAGGAGCCAGTTGCGAGTTGGCTCGACGGGCTGCCCAAAAATTGTGAGCTTTGTGCATAAATGGATGTCACTCTTCCTGCTTGGGGCTCGGGAAGCATCAAAGGAGATGCTTTGTCCACCCCCCCCCCCAATCAACGCGGAGCATGGCTCAGGCAAGTCTTTGCTGACTTTTTGCGTGACTTGCAAGTGAGGAAGTCATGCTCCCATGGGCATTTGTCAAACACCTTGAAGTTTAGAACCCACCTCAAAAGAAAGGGTAAACCTCTAACATGAGGCCAACTCGGCTCCGGGAAGCTAAGACTCCATTTGACTTTCACATCCTGACGTAATGCGCGATGTAGATGTCAATGGCCCTGACAGCTCCGAGGTTTGATTTGTCATACCTTAAACCTGGTATTGTGTCCACTTTGAGGATCCAAATCCCTCCGCTTGGTGGGGCTGGAAGTTGTTTCCTGACTCGTTTCTCTACAAACAAACCGATCCAGCTGCTTGGTTGTGGGGCTGGAATGTGAATCCTGACTCAACCAACGGGAACGGGTCGTTGATGTAACAAGTCTTTTGCGAGACCAACCCAGGAAGGTGCCATTGGTGTCACCAAAAAGTCGATGCCTGTTTTCCGGAGTGCCTACCTTGTGGCAAGCTTACCGGGAGTAAACCGAGCTGACCAGTGGGTCCGTAGGGATCCCTTTTTTCAGGCATCGGATTGTTTGGTAAGCTTGGCAGCATCCAAGAGTGGGTGATGGTCCTCTTAGATCGAGCTCATTTAGGATGTAAACTCTTCACTGGGGCCTTTCCTTACTACCACGGACATTTTTGGCCCAGAACCACTTGACCAGCGTCCAAGTGGCAGACCCATCCGTCCGTCCCACGTCGTCCCACGTGGGACTCGGATCGGCTCGGATCGGCTCGGCTGTCTCGGAATCCAAGAGGATCGCCTCGCCATCAGCGTGTGGTTCCTCTGCGGCGCCCAGAGCCTGCGGAGCCGGGAGCCCTTCACACGGCTCTTCCGCCCGGAGAAGCTGAGGCCGGGGATGGGATGTCGGTACGGCTCCCGCCTCTTAATTGGGGGACCCCGAAAAAGACGGTGTGGCTTTCCTGCAAACCGCTTTCAGCCTGAAAATGGTGAGCCTCCAAAACAAGCCCAACTAAACCCTAGGCCCACACTAGGCTTGATGAAATATGCTTTAAACGTGCGAAAAGGTTGCCAAACCCAGGCTGAGCCAAGGTTCCGGAGGTCCAGTCGCGGGCATAGGGGTCCCTTGTTTGATTGGAGACTCATGAGTTCCACTTGTTTCAGTTTGGTTCCAATCACTTACCAGTGCCGACTATTTGTCCTAGAAGGATGCAGTTTTGTTTGCAGTGTTTTTTTTTTTTTTTTTCGGATTCGCTGCTTCCTGGTGGGTGACCCGGTTTCGTTGCCCTCGGTCAAAACATATTTACGCGTGCTGCGCATGGTCGAATCAACGAGTTCCCTCAATGATCACGCGCAAACTGACAAGTCCCCGGATCAAACTTCACAATCCGGTCATTTTGGGTTTCTTTCCGCTCAAATGGGACACCTGACAATCAAGCAGAGAAGTATTCCTGACTTCCCTGAGGCTGCATAACATGACTAGGTGTAGACTATGGCTCCACGGATACCGAACGTGCCAGAGAATAGCCATAGAGGCACGTATGGACTGGCTAGAAGCGGAGAATTGACATTCTAAGCGGGCACCACTACCACTGCATGCCATTTTTTCTACGCGGGTTGGCTTGGGTGAGTAGAAACCATCTAAAAGGCTGAGAAGCAAGCATCGGTGAGATTTCAGAAACATGGAAGAGCGCTTGGAAAAGGATGAATGGGGCGTCCGCAAGCAACAGCATGTGTATGGGAAGCGAGAAATGCAACAGCTCTGGATGACTTGGTTTGAGTGTGTTGGAAGCTTGTTCTGCTGTGAGTAACTCGCATGTGTGTGTGTGTTGTCAGCATCTCACAGGTTGATTTGGGATTTGTCGAATGGCTTAATCCGAAAGACACCAACCTGGAGGGGACACCTGGAATCCCTTTGGAGTCGTGTGTTTCTCAAAGGGACCTTTCAGGTGGTTTGCGTTGGGTTCCGCTTAAAACCGTGTTACAACAGGGCCCCTGTTTCGAGAACCCATTTGCATACTATTCAGGCGTGGTTCCCCTTTCGCTGAAGAATCACATCATCCTGGGGGGCGCCCAGGTGCATCGCTGGCCGCGACCGCCGTCAGAGGTTGCTGCATGCGGCGGCAAATCAGAACGAGAGGCCCCGACTTGGGTCCCACTCAGCCCAATCCGAGATGCGGTTACACGAGTACATGGCTGATTGTCAGAGCATTGACAAATCAGACATAGCCTGCCACGCCCCAATGTGCATTCTGGAAACAGAAATGTCGTACTTGACAGACAGAGAGAACCGACCCACCAAAGTTTCGAACTTGGTCCCGCATGCGCTTCGAGCAGCATGGCAATTATGCTTGGATTGCTTGACAATGACCATGGACTCCATGGACATTTGAGAGCCGTCCGCAAATGCGTGTCTTAAATATATGTATTCGGGTATCTTGTGACTTCTTCGCGATTGGTAAAACCTGCATCGCGAAAGGCCGGGGATTGGGCCGCGATTGGTGTAACATCTGCATGTTTGGGTGACCCCTTTGTGGAAGTGCATAACCTGTTGTTACATCAATGGTTGCTTGTGAGGGTTAGCATCCTCTTGGCATGTTAACACTTTTTGACATATTTCATTTGCAGACCCCGCTCCCTTGTAGAGAGGGAGATGCGCAGCACGTTGACTTATCTGCAGCGGACGGTAGGCGGTAGGCTCCAGGGGCACCTTGTCTCAGTCTCCCGTAGGCATGGCTCAGCCGATCAACCGGGCCATGCCGGTTGAACCCGGAAAGTCGGCGAGGCCCGCGATTGTGCGGCGATTGGTCGGCGATTGGCGAGCCGTCCGCGCCAGGCTGTGCCCTTCTGTGGCCCTTCCGCTAATGATGTTTTCGCAGCTTTCTCAAACCACACCCTTCGAGACTGGCAACGACGCTTGTGGTGCTGCTGGTGCTGGTTCTACAGCTAGTGCTGCTGGGTGGTGGTGGCGGTCGTGGCGGTGCTGCTGCTCCTGCTGCTGGGAAGAGGGGAAGAAGTTACCAAGCTTGCTCCGCAGTTGACTCCGCTGTGGTCGCGATTGGCCATTTGTTCTCATTCGATATGGAGCACAAAGCTCCCTTTGTTCTGAACCGATCACAGTGGCTGCAAAAGCTCACTGCCCGATGGATGTTTGTATTGGGAAACGTCCAGTCCACATACCAGCCTCGCCTTTGGGATTTCATGTACATAGATGCTTTGCATGAGAGTCATTTGACAGAATTGTGGTTGCACAATGTGCGCAAACCATTGGTAGATGCATTGCCTGTTGACTGTCCGGCTATTCCAGTTCATATACATGACACGTTTGTCCCTTATTTTGTGCCTGATCCCATCTCCAGACAAGCCAGGTATTCGGTACAATGATTGTGTGGCCCATGCATTTACACCAGAAGAACGAGAATATATATATATATATATATGTATATATATTCATATATACATATATATATATACATACACACTATATGTATATATATACATATATATAGAGGCGCCAAGCCACTCCAGAAACGAGTTCTCTCGTGACTCGGGGGCCAAACCACGGCTCTTCTTCGATGGAAGCAGGGGCAAAGCACTTTGTTTAGTTCAAAGTCAGGAGAATGAGAAGCGGCTGAATGAGTCAACCGCTGAT
>CAUJNA010002757.1:372504-390004 GCA_963377175.1 Effrenium voratum | reverse complement strand
AAGTACTACACATGGACCAGTGACCAACCTCGCCTTTTCCTCAAGCAAGCACCCACAACAACCACTTTGGCGTCGCTGGTTAAGTGGGCCAATCACCCGTCCCGGCTCAACGGCAACAAGTCGTTAGATTCTATGGCGACGCAGCTTCTTCAGGCCAGGCAGCGCATGCCGAAGGGCGATGCGCCCACACTCGGTGCAATGGCAGCACTATGGGGTCTTGAACCCGGGTACCTTACCAAACTCACCGAGAAGGCATTGAGTCACCTCATCGTGACCGCTCGCCTGCTTTGTGGATGAGAAGGCATCATATCGACCTTCGTTCTCATATGAGCCCGGCGCGGCAACAATGTCACGGATGAGTCCAGGTGAAAACTCGTCCGTCAAGTGTTTGCGTTGCACATGATTGATTTTGTACTTGCTTGTTCTTGCATTGCCTCTTGTGTGATTGTCTGTGATGCTTGTATTCATGTCGCCGCCTTGTGGTAGATTTCGTTGGTTGCATCTCACCATGTTGGATGAACTTCGCCATTGCGGAATCTATGATGATGTTGCACAATGGCAGTCGCTGGACGACCTTCTGCACTCGTTGACTACATTCTCGACGTGCTGGCATTACTGTTTCCCTGGACTACCACCACCGTCGATTCCAATTGAAGAGTACGAATCCATCACACAATTGCCGTGGCTGGGTCTCATCATCGAGGTCTTAGTTATGGTCCGAATAGCCCTCCAGATTCCGAATTGCGCTATGTCAAACTCTCAGCACACCGTGGCCAACAGGTACGAACTTCACAGATGTCGGTGCGCTGCCTATTTATTGATCAGTTTCTTACAACGTCTTATTTCACAGGATCACGGCTACATCCCGCCGTTCTTCGAAGTTCTTCACTTCTACAAGACTTCTCTCTTGTGTGAAATCATGCACTCAACTTTCGCTGACACGCGACATCTACGCTCATTGCGGGCGCGATTTCCTGACCTCTACGACTTCATACATGATCCAGGTCATCACCAACAACCGTGCGTCTACATTCGACTTTCCCCATGGCACGCACCATACTATGTTGGGGCGACTGATCAGGATGTTCTACGTCGTGAACACTCACGCAGTCGCAAATTTCTACAACTACTTCGTGGACGGCATGCCTTCTTTGAACCGGCGCTTCACTACTGGAAGCGATCCAATACTTACTGGCTCTTCTGTGCTGTACCAGTGGAAATCAAACTTCCAGTTTCCTCGGTGTGGGTTCAAGAAAGCAAATGGCAATACCTGCTACGCCCGCATTTGAATGCGCCCTGGGTACACAGAATCTTGCGCAAGGTGGGCTTCCGGGAACATCTTGTAGATTTTCGACGCCACTCGTTGTCGTCGCCCACTTCCCTCGGCTTGCACAAGCGCTTTCGACGACGACTACATCCGGATCTCCAACGGCAACTACGACCTGACACCCTGGATGACATTCAAGCCCACTACTCGATCCTCTATCAGCTGGGATCGAATACAGGAGCGTCGTTCCAAGTCATGCGTGACCTACTGTCAGCCGCTTTCCCTCCCACTCAGCTGTACTACTTATTGCGGCTCGCAGTATTTGTCAACGAACCCTTCCGCTCCAAGGCCCAGAAGCTCCTCGCCCAGGTACTACGCAAACGACGGCTACAACCACCCACCACGTTAACACAGCTACTTTTGCCGCCGCTACATGTCCAGAATTGGAAAGCTCTACTGGGCACATGGTTACAAAGCTGGATTGCTTCTCATCGGGATCTGTTCCCCTCTCTTTTCCTTCCAAAGATCCGGGTTGTGGAAACTCGCAGCGCCACACTGGGCGACAAGATATACAACTATCGCACATGGCAGCGCAAATGGGCGCCTGACACATTCTTTCCGTGTCGCTGTTGGGACATCGATGATAGCCATCTACACCGTGCACATGGTCACGCAGTAATGTTGGATGAGTTTTCTCGCATCAATGCGGACATTAACATTGAAATCATGACCGCCTCGATGAAGGATCAGTTTTTCGGTGATGTCGACTTATTGCATCAACGTTTCACCACACAACTTCGCAAACTTGCTCGACGCTGGCATGTACATGGTTCCGGTCTGCTTTCAGATCTACAGCCAGTTGTGTCTCAGCTAATGGACACTCATCGGATCAACCTTCAAGATCGGGCTTATTGGTCATCGACATCGTTGCAACGCACTGTGGCTTCTTTGTCTTCGTGGGTAGTCATCCCGGCGGATCATTTCCCCTCCCGCGCACATGTGATGTGCCCGTCCCTGTTTGCCATATTGATGCGGAAGACATTCTGCGCGGGGGATGTCTTCTCACTTTGCCGCGAATCTGCAGCATCCTTCCGCTCTGAAGTGGTAAACACAGTACCTTCTCTCCTACGTCAACGATATGCATGGGGCCTTCGACTTCAAGCACCGTTGCCTACAGCGCGCATCCTCCCAAAGCCGACCAAGGACTGGCAGAAAGCTCGACCCATCATCTCATTCTTTCGCACATGGGCAGCTCCCTTCCTCACGGTCTTCGGTGCACTTATATTTGAACTCACCAAGGCAGCCTTCCCCGACATTGCAGGTCAACTCTCAGTACAAGAACTTATCCAGCAGCTGTGGGAAGCACTGTCAAAAGCAGATCCTGATGAGTACATCCACCTGGTGTCGCAAGACTTGTCAGGCTTCTTCACGTCCATTCCTACGGAACGTTTCCATCAGGCGCTTCAAGTGCTTCTTCATCGCTATGATCAAGTTGTTGGCCTTCGCGGTTCCTCGCAATGGTCCGTGTACGAAGTCAAGTCAGATCATCGACGCCGTATGTTCAAAGGAAAGTGGCGCCGTCAAACCAAGATCCCTCGAATTTTTCGTGAACAAGATCTCCGGCACCTTCTGGACTTTGTCATTGACAACAGTCACTTCGAGATCAACGGATACTTGTTCCGCCAAGAACGAGGAGTCGCTATGGGATCACCAGCCGCGCCACCGTTGTGCAATTTGGTTGCTACGGTTGAAGATTTCTTCTGGCACCAAACCATGATTTCTCTGCGGTTTTGCATGCCCGACATTGGTGTGATTTGGCATGAGCGCTACGTCGACAATCGTTTCATTCTCCTTCGAGACTCAGCCCCACACTCACCCGTGCTCATGAACTTTCTTTCCCTGGAATTTTATCGCCCACCAGTGATGCTTGAGGTTCAACATGATGACAAAGTACTGGGTTACCGATGTGATTCTTCTTCCAGGACTATCACTCCACAGCTACCCGATCATCCCTCCCAAATCAAAGGAATTCGGAGTGCCAATGATCGGATGTTCACTTATTCTTCTTGGTCTTCTCGCTCGTGGCTCATCATACGCGGTGCGCAACCAGCGGTTCAGCAACAACATGGGCTCGACGCTCTCAAACGCCTTTATGAGGCCAAAGGTTTTGAATCTCACCTTCTGCGGGATGTTCGCCGTCGACTTGGGACAAAATTTGCATGTGTGCTTGTCCTTTGTCCCTTCTTGTGCATGCTTGGGACTGTGTTCGTTGCATTGCGCTTGGTTTGCATGAACGGTGTGCTTTAACATGAGCTTTGTCCTTGTGCCCCAGTTGGCTCAGAACTATGGCGGAATATATGATCACTAGCACTCTGCGTTCGGATGGCTCGATACAAACTACGAGCCGCGTGACGCTCGATCACCTCCCCAACTTCATCAACGGCAATGAGATCCAAATGTTCATTCGGACCCATGGCATAGCACACCAGCAGAGTGTGCAATCCCACGGCTCGTCACGTGATGTACCAGCACTCACTGAGCAGCCCAGATCGCGTTCCCCCCGGTCACGAATTCCGCGGATCCAGCTCACACCGGGCCCGCAAGGGCATTCGGATGAGGAAGAAGATTGGGGTGAATGGAGGAGTGATGGCAGACACGCCCATAGTGATCAAAGGAGGCCACGTTCGCCTCCGTTTCCCCCTGCTCATGCCAGTCCTTCTGAGAACCGCATCGCGCTGGTGCCTCTCTCAGTTCGTCGGCAGGTGCCTGATTTGGGGGTTCATCGCTTCAAGCTACGCACTGGGTGTCGGATCGAGGAGATCGCCATCGAAGTGAATGACGTCCTCTACTACACCTTACCTTCGATTGCCGCCTTGGTATTCCCGGAGCCGGACCTGTTGAAGAAATCATGGGAGTCTGTCTACAGGAGCCTCATGCCACACCGCCGCAGTATCATAGCAGATGAACAGCGGATCATGTCCATTTCGGAGTTTCCGTTTGCTCAGCCGCCGCATGGGGTCCCGGGACGCTGGACAGCGCAGGTGGTCAAAGACATCTCGGACTACTTCCAGGTCTCTCGGCGGTCACTACCGCAGCAACTCATCGTCCAGCTCGGCATTTGCGAGGAGAAGTGGCCATATATCTGCAGAACCACGCGGACGTTTCATCACTTCTCCGCGGACAAAAAGAACTCGCAGAAGAACCTCTTTGGGATCATCTTCTCCTTTGAGCCACGCCGATTGCTGCCGGACAAGCAGCGCACTCAATCGCAGTCCACATTTTTCTGGTCCCACAACACCAACATACAGGCTGCCATGCAAATCCTGCGTGATGAGGAACTGATCCGACCTTCGAAGTGGCAAGAACACCCTTCCCCCAATCGTGAATGCTCCAACTGGAACGAAGTTTGGTTGCCACCGATGGGATTCTACTGCAGAGGCAGCCTCCAGTCTCAGGAAGCGGCCATCCAATCCGCAGCGCAGTTCGGTGGAATCCGGACGGACCGCCCGGTGTGTGTTGGTGGCTCTGCTCGTCTCCGACAACAGCATTGCACTATACCCCGCGGCGGCGTGTACGCGGACATAGCAGCCTCCCACTACTATGACTGCATTCATGCCAAGGATGGCAGGTGGAAACTAAGATCTTCCATCGCAGTGCCCAGCTACATGGGCATCTTCTGGTGAACCATGGTAGCATGCCAGTACAATAGCGTTGCTGCTGACCTGATGTGTTGTGCGCTTTGTGTTTTTCATGATGAACCTCATGACGCTCCTCTTCCGAAAAACGCATTGAATTGTCCGTGGCTCATGGTTGACTTTGATATTTCCTTGTGCGGTGTTGCTTGCATGATTTGTTGTTTGCCTTCTGAATGCTTGCCGTCGCCGCTTTTAGTCATCACTGGTTGATTGGGCCCTGGTTGTCTCATCTTTCCGGGATTGTGATGGATCATGGGGATATGCTACGTGATTGTCGGCACATGCTGCTCGCTATGACATCGCAAATCAGTTTACTTTTGGCTGGACTGCAGCGTCTTGAGGGCCAGCATCGACATCCACAGCCGCCCCCACCGCCACCGATTCCAGAAGTTCACCCCCCGCCGCTGCCTCCGCCGTCCACGGCGCCGCCGTACTTGCCAGCAACATCGGTCAGACCCGACCTCATGGCAACGCCGGTCACTCTTGTGGCCACCACGGATAGCCGTGCGGAGCACCCTGCTCACGTGCGCACGGTGAGTGTTAGCACCTCCTGGGAGCACAGACGAAGGCGAAGATCTAGACATCGAGAGCCGCACCGGAGACGATCCCGCAGCCATCATCGTCGGCTACCAGACCGTCCTGTTGATGCGGTTCCCGTGGTCCGCCGTCATGCTCACACACCTAAGTACCCACCGGCAGTCAAAGCCATGCCAGCTTGCAGACCATCCGGTCTGTCTTATGAACGGTGACGGAGCAACAGCGACAAAAGTACCTCAGCGTTTGCTTCGTTCATGCTTGCATGCACCTTGTCTCTGTCATGCCGCAGCATTATCGCTTTGCAGCTTTGCGTGAGTTGCCCTTGTGGTTTGATTGGTTGCCATGCAGTTGTCGGCTGAGTTTGTGAACAACCTGGTGGCTGTGCTCAATGTTCTTGCATCCCAAGTCGCGACAGCTTTGGACACACTGAACTTTGCCTTGATGACGGAGCGTGGTCGTCCGACAGACACGGTGGTGACCCCGAGAGCACCAAGAAACTCCAGACATGGGTTGCGGCCCCGCATCATCACGGAGCTCGCCTCCTCTGACCGATCTCGTTCCCCCACACGCATTCGGGCTCGACCGGTGGACACGTCATCTACCTGGTATATACCGGCTTTGTCCACCGCCTCGAGCCGCACATCGTGATGCTAGTGAACACAATCCTGGTACTCGGCCCGAATCTGTGTTAGATCGACTGCCACCGCCTCGTCCTCGTGCTCCTTTCGCGGCACACGGTGCACGAGAACCAGGACAGACGACGCCCACGACACCTGATTCGGATTCTGATGGTTCGATACATCCGCATCCAGGTGCCTCGTCATTCCGGCCGTCACCGACAGTGGTTCATGGTCCTCGGGAACTTCTACAAGAGTTTACCATTGCACTTCGCAATGCATACCGTGAACCTTTCACGGCATGGACACAGGGCGAGCTGGATGAAATGGTGAGACGGAAGAAAGATAAGGATTCCAGACCCACCTATAAGACCATTGCGCGGTTTCTTCAGAAGCCGATTGAGGAAGTGAAGCAGGCATGGAAGGTCTATCAACAACTTGAGGCTCGCGGCTAGGAACAAGCCCGGCAAATGCAGCAGCGACCATTGATGGACCAAATGATAAGCGGCGGCGGTGTGTCCGGTTTGAGTTGTTGATCACATGATACTTGCTTGCTTGCACGTGACTCAATCTTGCTTGTCGTGTTGCGAAATGTCGTTGACATGCAGTGATGTCTTTCCTGAGTTGCTCAAATCATGTCAGAACAAGTTGTACAGACGTACATTACCTGGACCCATGGAGCGCAGCCGACGTGGTTACAATTTCATGGACCCGGGGCTCTACTCGACAGACCCATTCGGCTGACTACGTCGCCTCCGCCCCCGCCAAGTCTGCCACTGCTTCTCCCACCTCCTCCACCACCACCACCACCACCACCGGTGATTCTACACCCCCAGTTTATGCCCTCGATACGCAGCACCTCGATCTCAGCCCCTCGCGGACAATCCTGCCCTACCTCTTTGAATTCGCAGCGCACACGCCGCTCGATCTACAACACAGACCCTTCCCGTGATGAAGTACCACGCAGTCCAGGGCGCTCGTCCAAACGATCTCGGACAGCATCAGCTTCAGCGCCGAGGCGATCTCGACGGCCCTTTACAGTGTTTTATTCCAAACGTGCTGGCCGTTCATCGCGATCCCCATCGGCAACATGCAAACATTACTGTCACGCCATCCTGCGCCATGGACGGAAATGTCTTTCCCCTTGTGCACGTAGACGACCAGGTCACTATCATTGCAGGTGTGCGCGACATCAAAGACAGTGAAAGCCAGGTTTCAGACATTTCAGACCTCGCTGACCCGTTTCACCTTGTGTTTGAAAAGTTGCCTTGCTCCTCAGTGGATGTGTGCGGTTGGCAATGCATGTGTGTCCTTGCCGCAGATTTTCGATTTGTTTAGCAGTCGTGCAAGCCCGTATTGCTGCTATGAACCCCCAGTATTTCGAGTACCAGATCGACAGAGGAGTGGAATGGATTCGAATTTACTCTCCGGGCATTTGGAGGCCCGTTCCGGAGGAAGCGCCAGTTCCGGACCCACTTTACGCTTCCACATTTCGGGAGTGGCGCAGATCATACCACTTCCAAGTGTACTGGTCTGAAGACAGCACCGGAGGCACCACAATGGATCCTATTGCCACGCCCAGTGCATATGTGTCCTATCACGTGTGGGAGTACCGAGACTGGCAAACGCGAGGGTACCAACGACTTGGACCTCCTGTCCAATCCATCGGACTCGCGATGCTCGCCAACGCAGACATCGAGTCCTCGGCGGGCTCGTCGGTACCTGATGGAGCGTGGCGGGAACCGTCACCGCCACCATTCCACGATCCTTGGAATAATTCGGATTGACTCATGAGTTGCATGTTGGATAAAGATGAGGTTGTGCGTGCTTTGACTGTGAGTTCTCATTGGGTTGTCTTGCTTGGTGCTGTGCATGTTGTCTCCATGTGTCCGCCGCTCTCTGTGATAACTTTGAGCAGCTTGTCGGGTTGAAATGTTCAATAGTACGGTGCAGGGTGCAGCAGGATGGATCCTACCTCGCTATTTTGACTATGACATCGTCAATGGACCAGCAGGAACGAGTGTGGAATGGATTCGAATCTATGTGCCGGGTCAGTGGCATCCAGTAGCCCCTGACACCCTGGGACCGGCCCCGGATGACCCGACCGCCTATCGGGAATGGCGCAAGGTCTACCACTTCGAAGTGTACTGGCCCAGGGAAAGCACTGGCGGCACAACTATAGGCACGGCTCTGCAACCGGTATCCCACGCCACTTTCTACACTTGGTATTACAGGGACTGGGTCACCAGAGGGTACCAACGCCTGGGTCGTCCACATCCCAGCATAGCGAGACCAGTTTTCGCTTCGGGTGCGCCGGACCTCATGTATGCTGGAATGACCTCCTCTTCGGCATCATCCAATTCACATGATAGCTGATGCCCGTCCTCGCCTCCCTGGAGAGTCTGACTGTGATGTTGGCGCCGTACAGTGCTACAAAAGTGGTCTTTGCGTTTTGATTGTTGATTTGCTTTCACTCGTTGTTGTCTGCAGCCGTACACCTATCAACTTGACTTTCCGTGGTTGCGTTGTCATGCCGTGGCTGGAATGGTGCCCGGACCCTCAACAACCTGATGCCCAGTGGGTCAAGATCTTTCATCCGGGACCATGGACGCCTCAGGAAGAACAGGATGCTCCACCTCCTCCGCATACTTTCAGAGAATGGCGGGAGTTCTATGCTCCCAACCAGGACTCAGTTGAAGGGCAAGTCCAAGTCACTACGTGGTACAAGCGAGACTGGGCCACGGAGGGCTATCGGAGAATCGCTGCTCCTCACGCCGGTCATGAATTTGATTCCATGTATCCCTCCGATCACCATAACGTGGCCACGCAGTCTGCGTCGTTGAGTATGTCGCCGGAGCTGTTAGACGCGATTCTCAGGTCCTCGGATGCGGCTGATTTCTCCACTGAGGAACTGATTCGTCTCCAGGAGGGGATTTCTCAACAACTGACGGCCCGCGCACGTCTGACCTCTCATCCTCATCAACCAGTACGTGCATCGCGTGGCAACACACCATCGGAGACGATTGGGGTCTCCGACCCCTACACGCCCGTGAATCCGTCCGGTAGCGGCCAAGACAAGATGAGGCCCGTCTTCGAGCTCACTGAAGACTAGCCTTGCATGAGCAGCGCAGCGTACAAAATAAGGGTGACCTCTCCACTTGCATGATCTTGCTTTGCTGTTGTTTGAACATGGTTGTGCATGGTGCTTGTCCACCTACTAGCTGGATCGGAGCCCGCGACCATCCTTGCCTCTTGCCTCGACATGGACATCGATGATTCCAAGCAGTATCCATGGCTCGAATATTCGGTCTGGCATGATCAGGAGTGGGTGCGGATTTACACTCCGGGACAACCTCAACGATGGCACCGTGGTGACGCCGTACCTGATCTACCTGAAAACTCTTTTCGTGAATGGCAGCGGGTGACGGATCCCGAAGCACCAGTCCAGGCATGGGACATCCGTGACTGGCAACACCAAGGGTACCAGCGCATTCTGTCTCGGATTGAGTCCTTCGCAACTCACTGTTCACATGATCAGACTCTTGGTCAAGGTCGGAACTCCGATGCCGTTCAAGTTGAGGAGACCTTCACCTATGCCACTCCGTTTTCTCATGGTGATCGCCCGGCTGCTTCGCAGATCGCTTCAGTCCTCTATGGCGACACTCGTAATGCTCAACGTTGTGAACTTTCGTTCCCGTCTTCTGAGCGGTTTAGGGTAGTGTCTCGCTCCCCTCGCCGTGGTGGATATTTTGGCCAACGATAGTGATTTGAGTTTGAGCATGTGATCTTCCTGCAGGAGAAAAGAGAAACCTCGCCCCTCGTAGAGGGGCGTGTGTGTGCGGAGTGACAGAATGCCCTGTCACCACCCTTTCAGTTTCGCAGCAGGGGAAGGCTTGCCAGCGTGCAGCACCTTTGGCATACTGCACGCAATGAAGCTATTGCCAAAGGTGGGAAGGGTGTCCAGACGTGGACACCTGTACCTGCTTTCCGTGATTCTGAATGTCCTTTTGGCCCCCTTGGTTGCGGCGCTGTTTGTGCTTCTTGTTCTTTCCTGTAACGGTTTCGTTTCTAAAGTGAAGCCAAGTGACTTGCAAGCAGACCTCAGCCGAGACTCATCAGTTGTACTCGAGACTCATCAGTTGTACTCGAGACTCATCAGTTGTACTCGAAAGATTAGCACTCTCCTTTTGGAGTTCAAGTGTGTGTGTGTCTTTCTTTGAGGGTACCTCTTTCAGGTTGGTTTTAAGGGGAAGCCAAAGGGCACCCGACCACTTTTCTGGAGGCGAACACACACACACACACACACTTAAACTCCCAAGAGGGAGGAGTCTGAATTCGACTCAGTCGCATCATCTAGGTTTGAATCGAGTCAGCCGCATCATCTACTGAATCCGATGCATGCGAAAGCTTCACTAGAGTTACTTCAACAGGCAACAAGGAAGCAACAGCGGTTCAGGGAAGGGACCAAAAGCACTTTGTGCAACGTCAGCAGGTACACAGTTGAACGTGGCAGCAGGACCGAGAGTTTGCCACAAAGAAGACACTCTCGAGTGCCTGGCGAAGCAGTTGGAGACGTCCAACTGTGTACCTGCTGACTGTAGAAGTAACTAGAGCAAGGCCTTCGTATGCATCGCATTCAATAGATGATGCGGACTGACTCGAGTCAAGCCTAGATGCTGCGGCTGACTCGAACATGAGACTCCTCCCTCTTGCGAGTTCAAGTGTGTGTGTTTCTTTGAGAGTACCCCTTTCAGGTTGGCTTTAAGGGGAAGCCAAAGGGGGCGCAACCTTTTTTTCTGGATGGCAGCGCACACGCACAGGCACACGTGCGCAGTTTTCCTTCAATACCGGATGGTGTGTGTATGTTTGTGTTCATTCTAAGCTATTGTAAGGTAAGGTGGTCCAAATACAACTGAGCCCTCCCAACCCCTATGGGAAGACGACGCTCGCTCTCAAGCCAGACAGCAAGCTAGGCTGAAACTTGACATGCCAGCAGTGACATAGCGCGGGTCTTTCATTGGCCACCGTTTGCTTGGCATGGTTGTGTCAACTTCTGTGAGTCACGTGCGGTTGACATTCGCTCCATTGTTCGCTTTAAGGCTTCTCATGAGAGGCACCATCCGCAAGGGGGGGGTCTCTCGCTGTTGAACACTCCGAAACAACGGTCGACAGGGGCTGACATTGCGGACACTCACCAAACTACCATGACAAAATGGGGTTGCTGAGATTTTTTGCCGAGCGGGCTTCCTGGCAAAATGATCCCTGCCCGATAGGCAGTCGACTGCGTTTGTTTGTGACATGCCCGAATCGCCTCCTGGCCTACACTTTGATGTGAGGTGCCGTCAAAAATTGCTGTAGCATTGGTCCGTTTGCAAGGAACATGATCTCTCTCAACCTTTCTCAAATATCAAGGGACTTGCAAACTTCCCCATGTCCCCTTGGCGAAACAAGCAATGTGGGCTGTGGCTCATGTGTTTGGTTTGGTAGGGATGACCTGTTGCTTTTTGAGCTGCAAGGATGTCTGAAAAGTCATTAGCGGCCTTGTTTACATGGTGGCTGCTTCCAAAGATTAGTGAGCCGTAGTGGATGGTTCCCAGAAAGCCGAGCTGGACCCACCATTTGGAGGGGTCCTAACAAAATTGGGGAGCATGCATGTGGAGACTGAAAATGCAGGCGGTCGGTCGCACTTACCATGGCTGTCACGCATTGGCAATTTGCAAGGATGTGCAGAAAGACCAGGACACAGAGCAGGACACATGGGAAGCGCATAAGGGCGGGCACAAGAAGCCTAGCCTTAGCTTAACGCATCTCACTCGGTGAGTTCTTGGACTTTGTACTTAACATTTGTAAAGAAAGAGTTTGGACTTGCTCTTGGTCAATCCAACGAGGTGGGTCTTTTGAGTTTGGCTGGGAGGATAAGATGGTCTCAACACTTGGCTCTGGAAATGATATCAGTGCACTCCACCCTGGGAGGTCCCAGTTTAGGCTAAGTGTGTGGCTCCATGTGGCCATGAACATCAATAGGGCACCACCACCAAAGCAGTTGGTAGACATGAATCCCCACCGTATCCTCTCATCCAATCTGTTGGAATGAGAGTAAGCTATGCTGACTCCCGCTCATTCGCCAAGTGGCAAACGAGGAGGCCAAAATTCATTTGTTAGCGCTTGGGGATCTTAGGGCAAGGCATACTTGCAATCAGCTCTATGTTTGGTGACTGCAAATGGGTTCTGATATTCTACGAACATCATTGTCCTTTGGCGCAAGCTGGAACCCATCTATGAAAGCCCGTTGAGGGCCCCGTGAGTACTGGCGAATTCCGGTTTGTTTGTCCAAAAGCGCGCACACGTTTGATAGCCACGCCGCTGTTGTTAATCCCTGTGTGGTTTGCAAGCTCTGAGAACGTTGGCCTGATGTTCGCGGGTTTCTTTGGGCCCGTACAGGTTCCTCGGGTCCATCATGCCGGGGCAGAACTGCTTACTTGCCAAGCTCAACGGGAGATTGCGATCTCACCCATTCCGGCCTCCTACATGAGGATTTTTTGCCAAGGACCTCGGATCTATTCGCATCCTACTGGTCAGAGAAACCCATTAAAACAGAATACTTGCTTTGTTACCCCTGGTTAGCATGGTCTTTTAGGAGTACTCCAAAGTCACTCGTTGGAACTGATTGGTGTTTGCGAGTAGGAAGGCCCTCGGCAAGGGGACCGTTGGCCTTTTTTGTCGCTTTGCAGCCCCCTGTTCAATCATCATTGAGCGACTGTTGTCCAAACAGACTGTGTTAGTTTGTGTGTAGGGGGGCACGAAAGGGTTTGGTTGCTTACACCAAGTGAAAATGGATGGCACAATTTCCTTTTTGTGGATAAGAGAGGAGAGGACCAGACCAAAAAAGGGACTTACCCTATTGTAAGCCAATTTGTAAGCAACCCTGGATTCCTCAAGTTTACCTTTTGGGACCGGGTGGGTTTGTTCAAACCAGCACTTGGGGGGATAATTATGCGGATGTTACTGAAATGGACCCAGTTGCGGCAACACACGTGATCCGGAAAGGAACCGATCACGCCTACAATGGGTTGGTTTCAACCTCACACATGAAGGTTCACCAACCATGTGGTGGTATAACTGCCATGATTCCAAAAAATGTATCAGAAGGGTTGGCCACAAAAAGGACAAGGGGGCTTTAATTTGCTTCTCCAAGTTCGGTTCCTTGCGAGGACCTGGCAATCCGCACAGCAGTGGCCAAAGCGCTGCAGGGCGTGCCAGCGGCAGAGGCCTTTCAGGTGCCGAAAACGGAGGGAACGGGGAGCCGACCTGTTTGGTTTGTTTTGAAGGCAACAACATCTTCCATTGGCCGGGGTTTGGGATGATATGGCGAGACTGTGTGGTGATTGTATGGGTGTTGTTTTTGTTTAGGACCCGCAAAGTGCAAGTTTTCCCTTTGCTTCCATTTGCTGAAATGAATATGTGAATTTGTCTTTTCAAAATCGGTTTCACTACTGGAAAGAGTTTCTCGCATTTGTTTCAGGGAGCTTAAGCGAATGGAGCACATGGGCGTGGTTTTTGTTTGGTCACGGACCCGTCAATGGAAATCATTAGGAGGACGTGGCTAAATAGGCAAACAAGGACACAGAACGGGGAAACGCAGGATAAACTTGAGAACTTGGCTAGTGACATGGACACTTAGCATCAATATTGCGGGCAGGAGCCCTTCAAAAAAATAAAACAAATGCCCCCTCAGAGGAGGTGGTTGCAAAGTAGAAACTAGTTGCTATCATACAAGAGGACGGCTCTTTGTGTGGTTGTTTTGGAGCGGAAGCAAATGGACACCCACCCCCTTCTGGGGACTCCCCGATTTTGGGGCATTGCCCCTCATATTCTCTTGGTTATTTCTCATTTGGAAGGTTGCCCTTCGAAGTATGGTGGATTTGGTGGTGCAAGGATTTTCCCCCTCCTGTCCTGGTTCCTCAAGTTCTGCTCATTTTGTCTTCATTGCATTACACGCAGATTGGTGTCTTCCCTTCAGCAAAACTCACTGCCCTGCATCCAACCTTTTATCACATTGTGTCCGTATGGCAAGACTGCTTTGAAAGACTTTGGAGAAAAGGGATGCAGCGCAACTACGGAGCATAGGCGGCCATATCCATTCCCCTGCCATATGGCCACAAGGAAACGGGACACCGGACCTTGCGTCAGGCGGCCGTGCCAGACAAGATGCAGAGTGCCAAGTGCTCATTGCCACTGCGCTTCGACGCTGGGCACACGTAGGACGTCGGGGACCGTTGCGACTTTCAGTAGCTGGTATTTCCTTTCAACCGATTTCTCTTTTTCGCGGGCGAAGCCTCTTTTGCATATCGTTGGCTCAGTGTTGTGACTGTAAGGCTCCAGGAAGTTGGGGCCTTGCCACCCTGCGGCAGGAGGTAATTACAAATCATGTATGTGGCTCAAATATTGGTATCTAAAATGCCTAAAATGGCACCTGGAAAAATGGAAGCAAAGACAAAAAGCTGCGTAGCCCTAGCTATTTCATGTTGAGCTGGAAAGCCAACCCTTTCAACCTTGGGCCTCGTGGCACTGTCGCTTGGGGTTGGACTTTTGACAGCTTTGTGGGAATGCCAACCGGTTGCAATGGAACCTTGTAGCAAACAAAGCAATATTGTGTTTTGGTGTTCCTTGGTTTTTGCCTTCAAAAGCCAACTGGAAGTAAATGTGTGGTCCCCAATTTGGTGGCACCGCGCAAGAATCAACATCTTCAGCCCCGCAGTGCCCCCGAAACGGACGGATTGAAATCCCGATGGCTTAGGAGCTGGTGGAAGACTTTCCCTTGCCCAGGCGCGTTCGAAGCAAGAGTCACGATGGGTGTGGCTCGAAATTTTGGAGCTCAGCTTTCCGAGGTGTTGGTCTTTCAAGAGACCATCTTGGGATTTTTCGACCCACTGCCATATGGGTACGTGTTTTTTTCAGGGCACCAGCAAAAGATTGTTGGTATTCCTTTTGGTTTCCGCATGTGTTTCTTCCACGGTTGGTGTCTCTGGAAAACCACTGGAAAACCACGGAGAAAAAAAGCTGCCCGCAAAAAGACGCATATCCACATCGAGTGTCGAAGCGAGTGGCCAACCCCCTTGGGCCCTTCGTCGGTTTCGGTGTGGCCCATGCTCGAGGTCGCGCAAAATCGATCCATTTTAGGGGGTTTGGACATGGGAGTTCGAAACTTCAACCAGGGACTCTCTAAATTTCAACCATGTCCTTTTTGCGGAACAAGTAAGTTTGACCGCCTGTAGCATGGGTGTGTGTCAAAATGCAGGATTTGGACCAAACAAGTGCATCTTTATCTCGCGGCTGCCCTTTAAAGTGAGGTGAAAAGAGATCCGGCAAAAACAATACACCATATGTATTTGCCGCAAAAGCTGGTCAGCTCGCTTTGGAGAAAGCAAGTTGAAGGGTTCTTTCGCAACCAGAAGCATTGCAGGCCCAAAGACCCTTACGTGGCGTTCTGTTTCTGAGTTGTTGCTGCATCAAAGAACAAAAGAACAGAGTCCAGATTCCTTTGCTTGATTTGCTATGAATTTCCAGTCAGCAACTTGGGGTCATTAGCCGAATGATTTCTTTTGCTGCTTTAAAGGTAGGGGAAGCGTGTTTGCGCAACATAAGCAACTACACCTGACTGCCCTACACTCATGACATAATTCAGGTTTATTTTTCCCCACAACGCCTTACCATTAACGCTGAGTTAACCCCTTACAAACCCTTTGTTTCCCTTACCAACCCATTCGGCCCCTACTTGTGGATGGACAAATGTTGAACGACGCGGGTCCAAAAATCAGAGAACCCCCTTTTCGGATATGTTTGAAGGGAAGCTGGCAGGAAACGGTAGGTAACACTCATATCCACCTGCTGAGCTGCGTGCTGCTGGGTACTGGAATGCATCATGTTGAATCCAGAAACTGAACATCGGACACTGACTCATGCCACGTTATAGACTCTCAGCACGGCCCTGATTAGCCGAAATGGCATGGCAATCCTGAGTTACTGCATCATCATTGTCATCCACACTCATGCATGCAGAACAGCAAAGAGCAGCTAATTACTCTTGTTTCTGGAGCCCGAAGACCATGCCGGGGCTGCACGACTTGAGTGAAGTGCTCTTAGTGCGCGTGCTGGATATTTTATCAGATGCCTTTGTGCTAGAGTTTGCAGCGGCTTCTGGTGCATTGAGGAAAGGAGTCGAAGAATGCAAACGACTATGTAGTGAAGGTCCATGGCATCATCCACCAGGTATTTGGAGAGCCTGTGGACTCTGGCGATATTTTGGCTTAGGAGACCTCAAGATGATCCCTGATGTGATACTATGCTGCGAGACAAAGTTCTAGCATATCAAGGAGGTGCTGTCCTTTTTCAAAGCTGCCAGGGTCTTGGCAGCTGACACGGCTGATGGCTGTGTGGCCTTCAACAAGTTCACGTTTGATGCCACGCGCGAATATCTTTTCTAGAGAACACACGGAAGACGGAAGCTTCCTGACCGAGTCAGACCAGACAGTAGAGGTTGTTTTCAATGGCCGTGTCAGTTGCTCACTATCACCTGCCCATGACATTGGGTGAATCTGTATGTCGACATAGAAAACGGAACAGACTTACCGCAGAATCCTCTGATATTGTTGCCAGATCTTAGGCTGTTTGCCAGTTATGGAAGCATCTACAATGATCATGAACTTGACACAGAGTCTCCTTTGACAGAGTTGGTGCGCGCAAACGTGCCGCTGCCAATGCTGTTTGGTGTGAAGGGCTTGGATGAACAGGCTAGCTGACGCCACCAAACTTCGGGGCCACTCGAGGGGACGAATGAGTGCAGAATGGAGAGCAAAAAGAGACTACTCTCAAATTGCCGTTGTTTTCAATCAGAAGTTGGGCAAGTCAGACGTTGGGCTTTGCGACGTCATGGACGTATTGGATGTGTTCTACTTGGGTGCTTGAGAATCTGCGTTGGGCGCGCGATGGCTGCCATCGCTGACATGAGATATGTGATGATGATGCATCACGTGACCCTTAGCAACATGTGTCATGCACTGAGCATGAAGTAATTGTCCAGAACACAAATGCACGGAGAGATAGACAAAATGCAATTATTGGAGACCGCAATGAAATTGTAGTGTTCGCACTTTTAACTTACATGGTATTGAATTGCTACTCAAGTGCAATAATAATTTCAGAAACACCCATTTGGGGTTTCAAGGCACCGCCTGAGAGTGAACGATGCTCAGGATGCTGAGGAGTTGGTGTATTTTGGCTGTCGATGGGATGAAATGGTTCGCTGTATAGGATACGGGGTATAGGATACGGGATATTTCTGGATATCTAATGAGAACTAGTCGGTATCCAAGTTATATTATGCT
>CAUJNA010002757.1:360067-372404 GCA_963377175.1 Effrenium voratum | reverse complement strand
CACACAGAGACACACACAGAGACACACACAGAGACACACACCGAGACACACACAGATACACACACAGAGACACACACAGAGACACACACAGAGACACACACAGAGACACACACAGAGACACACACAGAGACACACACAGAGACACACACAGAGACACACACAGAGACACACACAGAGACACACACAGAGACACACACAGAGACACACACAGAGACACACACAGAGACACACACAGAGACACACACAGAGACACACACAGAGACACACACACACACAGAGACACACACAGAGACACACACAGAGACACACACAGAGACACACACAGAGACACACACAGAGACACACACAGAGACACACACAGAGACACACACAGAGACACACACAGAGACACACACAGAGACACACACAGAGACACACACAGAGACACACACAGAGACACACACAGAGACACACACAGAGACACACACAGAGACACACACAGAGACACACACAGAGACACACACAGAGACACACACAGAGACACACACAGAGACACACACAGAGACACACACAGAGACACACACAGAGACACACACAGAGACACACACAGAGAAACACACAGAGACACACACACACACACTTAAACTCCAAACGGAGAGTGCTAATCTTTCGAGTACAACTGATGAGTCTCGAGTACAACTGATGAGTCTCGAGTACAACTGGGAATGATTGATATCGGCTTGCAAGTCGCTTGGCTTCACTCTAGCTACTTCAACAGGGGACAAAGAAGCAACAGCGGTTCAGGGGAGGGACCAAAAAGACATTTCTCATCACTGCAGGTACGTGGATTCTGCGTCCAGAATCCATATCAGCACTGATGGAAGCCTCTTCGTTGGGCCGTCACTTCCATGCAGTGGACAGCCCCCCTGCTTCAAAACCGACACAAGGCGGTGACAGGGTATTCTGTCACTCCGCACACACACGCCCCTCAACGAGGGGCGAGAAGTCTCTTTTCCTGCAGGAAGATCACATGCTCACCTTCGTGTCCCTATCGTTGACCAAAATATCCACCGCGGCGAGGGGAGCGGGAAACAGCCCTAAACCGCTCAGAAGACGGGAACGAAAGATCACCACGATGAGCATTACAAGTGTCGCCATAGAAGACTGAAGCGAATTGTGAAGCAGTCGAGCGATCAGCGTCAGAAATAGGAGTATCATAGGTGAACATTTCCTCAATAGGAATTGCATCGGAATTCTGCACCTCTCCGAGTGATTGATCACGGGAATGATGTGTAGTGAAGGACTCCCTTCGAGACAGAATGCGTTGGTATCCTTGATGCTGCCAGTCGCGAATGGTCCATGCCTGACCGTGTTCACCAGTCCCACCACTGGGATCCGTTACCCGCTGCCTTGTCTGTTAGATCAGGTACGGTTTCTCCGGGTCGCCATAGGTGAGGCTGTCCTGGAGTATAGATCCGCACCCACTCCTGCCAGACCGAGTATTCGAGCCATGGGTGCTGCTTCGCATCCTCAATGTCCATGCCGAAGTAAGAGGCAGGGCGTACCGCGGGTTCAGATCCAGCTAGTGAAGAAACAGGCACCATGCACAACCATGCACAAGCATCAACCAAGCAAGGCAGTGCAAGTATGAAAACCACCCTTTTTGTACTATGCCCAACACGCGTGAGTCTAGCCATCATTTAGCTCGAAGATAGGCTTCACCTTCGCGGTGGTGCTGCCTGATGGATTCATAGGCCGATATGGGTCAGAGACCCCCATAGACTCCGGTGGTGCAATTCCCCGAGATGCACGTGCAGGCTGCGTGCAGGCTGGTGTTGTTGGGATGCTTGACGTGCGCGATCCGATAGTTGTTGAGAGATCCCCTCTTGAAGACGAGTCAGATCTTCAGTGGAGAAAGCCGCTGCATCCGAGGACCTAAGAATCGCTTCCAACATCTGCGGTGACATACTCAATGCCGAGGATTGCGTGGCCACGTTACGCTGATCAGGAAAAGACATCGAATCAAAGTCATGACCAGCTTGAGGGGCAGCAACTCTCCGATAGCCCTCTGTGGCCCAGTCTCTTTTGTACCAAATGCTGTCTTTGGGCTGCACACCGTCTTGATCAGCATTTGGTACATAGAACTCCTTCCACTCCCTGTATGTGTGAGGTGGGGGTGGAGCATCATGTTCTTCCTGCGGCGTCCATGATCCCGGATGAAAGATCTTGACCCACTGGGCATCTGGTTGTTGAGGATCCGGACACCACTCCAGCCACGGCATGACAACTCAAACCCGGGAGGACAGATTGATAGGTGTACGGCTGCAGACAACAATTACTACAAGAGACACAGCAACAACCATGCAAGCAAACACTTTTGCAGCAATGCACGGCTCAGGTGTCGAAGTCCACCCTAGTCTCATCAATCAAATTGAATTGAATAGAATCTCCAGTAAGACGAGGACGAGCATCAGCCACCATCTGAGTTCGAGGATGCCGACGAAGAGGTCAGTCCAGCGTACATGCCCGAAGCGAAAACTGGGCGCGCAATGCTAGGATGTGGATGACCGAGTCGTTGATATCCTCTGGTGACCCAGTCCTGATAATGCCAAGCATAGAAGGACGCATAGGAGACCGGCTGAGAAACAGAGCGCCGAAATCCCTGCCGCCACAACTCATCGTCCAGCTTGGCATTTGCGAAGAGGGATGGTCATATATTCGCAGGACCACCCGGACGTATCACCACTTCTCGACAGACAAAAAGAACGCCCAGAAGAACCTCTTTGGGATCATCTTCTCGTTTGTGCCGCGCCGATTGCTGCCGGATAAGCATCGCACACAATCACAATCGACGTTTTTCTTGGCCCACAATACCAATGTGCAGGCGGCCATAAGCATTCTGCGAGATGATGAGCTGATCAGACCCTCAAAATGGCAAGAGCAACCTCCTCCCAGCCGCGAGTGCACAAATTAGAATGAAGGTTGGTTGCCTCCGATGGGATTTTACTGCAGAGGCAGCCTTCATTCTCAAGAAGCGGCGGTCAAGGCGGCAGCGCAGTTCGCAGGAATACACACTGATCGCCCCATGTGCATTGGCGGATCTGCAAGACTCCGGCAAAATCATTGCACCATTCCCCGTGGCGGAGTGTACGCCGACATAGCTGCTTCCCATTACTATGACTGCATTCACGCCAAAGATGGCAGGTGGAAACTCCGCTCACCAATTGCGGTTCCCAGCTACATGGGAATGTTCTGGTGAATGACTACGACAATGCAGTCCAACACCTCCTTTTGCACTGGCCCACCGTGGTTTGTGCCCAGACTTTCGTGGTATACATCATGACGCTCCTCTTCCGGAAAAAGCGTGTGGGGTTGCTTGATGCTCATGTCTTGGTGCGGTTTGTTACATGCTTGTTGCATTGCTTGTTGTCGCCGCAGTTTGAGTTGACTACTGATTGAATCGCCCTTTCTGTCCAGCCTTGACCTGCATTGGGATGGATCATGGGGACCTTTTACGAGAATGCCGGCATATGCGGCTTGCCATCTCGTCGCAAATCAGTATTCTTTTGGCCGGCCTGCAACGTCTTGAAGGTCAGCAGCGGCATCCACAGCCGCCACCCCCACCACCAGTACCAGACGGGCAACCACCGCCGCCACCCCCGCCTTCAACGACGCCGCCGTCCATGCCGGCAACATCAGTTCGACCGGATTACCCGGCGGTACCAGTCACTCTTGTGGCCACCTCGGACAACTGGATGGAGCACACTGCTCATGTTCATACGGTGAGTGTCAGTACTTCCCGAGAGCGCAGAAGGAGAAGAAGGTCCAGACACCGGGAACCTCATCGGCGTCGGTCTCGCAGCCGCAGTTATCACAGGCGCCCTCTTGGTCGCCCTGATGACGCTGTTCCCACGTCCCACCGCCGCGCCTTCACGCCGAAGTACCCGCCGGCAGTCAAGGCCATGCCGGCGTGTCGGCCTTCTGGTCTATCATATGACCGTTGACGGAACACCAGCGGCAAAAGGTCCTCAGTATTTCGCTGCATGCATGTTTTGCTAACATCATGTCGTTGCAGAGCCGCAGCCTTTCTTGCTGGATTTGTCCTTGCTGGGAGTTCGTTTGCCATGCAGTTGTCAGTCGAGTTTGTGAACAACCTGGTGGCGGTACTCAATGTCCTCGCATCCCAAGTAGCGACTGCTCTGGACACCCTGAACTTTGCCCTGGTGACCGAACGAAACCAGCAGTCGGACACTCGAGTACCTCCTAGGGCCCCACGGAACTCCAGGCACGGACTGCGCCCTCGCATCATCACAGAGCGCATTTCGTCTGATCGATCTCGCTCTCATACTCGAATTCGAAACCGGCCTCTGGATACTTCCTCCACCTGGTATATACCGGCCTTATCCCCGCCTCGTGCGGCACATCGGGATGCCGCTGACAGCACTTCTGGTCGTCGTCCAGAGTCAATGTTGGATCGCTTGCCACCACCAAGGCCTCACCCCCACACGGCGGACGCGAACCAGGACAGACATCGCCTACCACACCTGACTCGGATTCTGATGGTTCAGTTTGTCCACATCCAGGTGCATCATCGTTTCGCCCTTCTCCCACAGTGGTTCATGGACCTCGGGAACTTCTACAAGAATTCACCATTGCCCTTCGCAATCCACACCGTGAGCCTTTCACGGCATGGACACAGGGTGAGCTGGATGAGATGGTTCGACGGAAGAAGGACAAGGATTCCAGGCCCACCTACAAAACCATTGCCCGGTTCCTTCAGAAGCCCATTGAGGAAGTCAAGCAGGCCTGGAAGGTCTATCAGCAACTTGAGGCTCGCGGCTAGGGCACCGTGCATTGAATGAACCAGTGACTACCGGAGGACTAACTCGTAGGACGTGACAGTGCATTCGGTGAGCGTTGCAGGTTGTCATGATAGTTGGGATTGCAGTCATGGCGGATCGCATGAATTTTGCTTGCTTGGACCTGCTTGGCTTTTCCACCAGTGAAAATATTGTTTGCTGGCGGATGTTGTTGCTGACTTGGATTGCATGCATAGCTGAGCTGCTCAAATCATGTCGGAACAAGACGTGCAGACATACATTACTTGGACCCATGGAGCGCAGCCGACGTGGTTATAGTTTCACGGACCTGGTACCTTGCTTGACAGACCAATTCGACAGACCGCGTCACCTCCAACCCCGCCAAGGTTTCCAATACTTCTTCCACCTCCGCCTCCTCCACCACCACCACCACCGGTGATCCTACACCCACAGTTTATGCCCTCAGTGCGTGCCTCCTCGAACCCTTCTCCTCGAGGACAATCCTGCCCTGCCACATCGAAATCGCAGCGCACACGACGCTCGATTTACAGCACTGACCAGTCCCGTGATGATGATCTGCGCAGTCCAGGGCGTTCATCGAAACGCTCTCGAACAGCATCCGCTTCTGCACCGAGGAGATCTCGGCGACCCTTCACCGTGTTCCCTTCCAAACGAGCCACCCGTCCATCGCTGTCCCCATTGGCAAGTTGCAAGCATTACTGTCATGCCTTCCTACGCCATGGACGGACATGTCTTTCTCCCTGTGCTCGACGACGCCCAGGACACTATCATTGCAGGTGTGTGCGGCATCAGCGGCGGTGAAGCATAGGTGTCGTATATTACAAACCTCGCTGCTGTGTCTCACCTTCAGTTTGAAAAGTTGCCTTGCATTGCCTCGGTTAACACTTTAGTTGTGTTTGGCTGTCATTGCATGAGTGTCTTAGCCGCAGATTTACGATTTCGGCCCTGCGACGAGCTGTCTTGTCGCTATGAACCCTCACTATTTCGAGTACCAGATCCAGAGAGGAGTGGAATGGATTCGAATTTACTCACCGGGCACGTGGCGACCCGTTGCCGCTGATACTCTAGTTCGTGCCCCAATCTACGCCTCCACGTATCGGGAGTGGCGCAGGTCATATCGCTTCGAAGTGCACTGGTCCGAAGACAGCACCGGAGGAACAACCACGGACCCCATTGTCACGCCCAGTTCGTATGTGTCCTACCACGTGTGGGAGTACCGAGACTGGGAAACACGAGGGTATCAACGACTTGGAGTTCCCGCCCGTGCTGTCCCTCGGCCAATACACTTCGAAGTGGTAGACCTTGCGCCATTCCCGATAGGTGATTGCGTCCTCCGGGGCAGGTCCCAAGGTGTTTTCGGCGACTGGATGCCACGGACCAGGTACATAGACCCGAATCCATTCAACGCTTGTGTTCGCGGGGCCATTGACGATGTCGTACTCAAAGTATCGTGGCAGGGGCCATCGTGCAGCGCCATATATGGTAGAATTGAACATATCAGCCAGGCAAGCCGCTCGAGGTCAAAAGAGAAGCGGCGAACACATGAAGACGGAAAGCACAACACAATCCAAGACAACCCAACATGATATCGCACTCAACACAGGCACAACCGCATCATTTTAGCCGACAGGTTGCTCAAGTATCACTCCGGATCGTTCCAAGGATCATAGAATGGTGGTGGTGAAGGTTCCCGCCACGCCCCATCCGGACAGATGATGCCACCGAGGAAGTAGCGTCTGCATTCACGAGCGCCGCCAATCCCATGGCTGGTAAAGGAGATCTGGAAGTAGCTGGCAATCTCCCTGACCACTTGATCCGTCCAGGGGCCTGGGACACCATGGGGCAGCGGAGAAAATGGAAGCTCTGAAATGGACTTTACCCGCTGCTCATCTTCGATGATGCGGCGATGCGGCATGAGGCTCCTGTAGACCGTCTCCCAAGATTTCTTCCACTGCTGCCCAAGTCTGGTACATGCTGGCGAACTGGGAGAGGAAGCAGCTCAATGTGATTCTCAGGTGCTCTAACTTGAGTGGGAGGCATTGTAGGTGAGCGGGGTCTCCTTTGATCATCATGAGCACGTCTTCCATCACTTTTCCAATCTCCCCAATCCTCATCATCCGACTTTCCCTGCGGGCCTGGAGTGAGCCTGATCCGAGAATGGCGGGACCTGGGCCCAGGAGCGCGATCGTCTCCCTACTGTGTGATTGCGCACCGCCCTGATGTTGGCCTCTGATCCGAGTGCTGGAGCATCACGGGAAGAGCTGTGGGCCTGCACATTGTGCTGGTGTACTAGTCCGTGTGTCCGGACGAACATTTGCATCTCATTGCCGTTGATGAAGTTTGGAAGATGCTCCAGCGCCACTCGGCTCGTGGTTTGAACGGATCCGTCAGGGCGTAATAGACTGCATGGTGACCGTGTACTCCGCCATGGTTTTGAGCCAGCTGCATGCAGACACATCACAACACATCAACAAACAATCACAAGCGCTCACAATACGTAACCAAGCAACAAGACCGCATGCAGATTTTGTCCCGAGTCGACGCCGGACATCACGAAGGAGATGGGGATCCAAATTTGGCCTCATAAAGGCGCTTGAGAGCATTAAGTCCATGTTGTTGTTGAACCGCAGGTTGTGCACCACGTATAATGAGCCAAGAGCGAGAAGACCAAGAAGAGTAAGTAAACATCTGATCATTGGCACTCCGAATTCCCTTGATTTGAGAGGGATGATCAGGTAGCTGTGGTGTAATAGTTCTGACATCGGGCATGCGAAAACGCAGAGAACACATGGTTTGGTGCCAGAAGAAGTCCTCCACCGTGGCAACCAGATGACAGAGCGGTGGTGCTGCTGGTGATCCCATAGCGACTCCACGTTCTTGCCGGAACAGGTAGCCGTTGATCTCGAAGTGACTGTTGTCAATGACAAAGTCCAGGAGGTACCGGAGATCTTGTTCACGAAAAGTTCGAGGGACCTTCGTTTGACGGCGCCATTTTCCTTTGAACATACGGCGTCGATGATCGGACTTCACTTCGTACACTGACCATTGAGAGGATCTGCGAAGGCCAACAACTTGATCGTAACGATGAAGAAGCACCTGCAGTGCCTGATGGAAGCGTTCCGTAGGAATAGACGTGAAGAAGCCGGACAGGTCCTGAGACACCAGGTGGAAGAATTCGGCGGGATCTGCCTTTGACAGTGCCTCCCACAGCTGCTGGACAAGTTCGTGTACTGAAAGTTGTCCTGGAATGTCGGGAAAAGTAACTTTGGTGAGTTCAAATATGAGGGCGCCGAAGACCGTGAGGAAGGGAGCTGCCCACGTGCGAAAGAATGAAATGATGGGTCTTGCTTTCTGCCAGTCCTGGGTCGGCTTTGGAAGGATGCGAGCTGTAGGTAATGGTGCTTGAAGCCGAAGTCCCCACGCATAGCGCTGGAGTAGGAGGGAAGGTACCGTAGTGACCACTTCAGAGCGAAAAGATGCTGCGGATTCACGACATAGCGAAAAGACATCTCCCGAGCAAAAGGTCTTCTGCATCAGTATGGCGAACAATGAAGGGCAAATCACATGTGCCCGAGAGGGGAAATGATCCGCGGGAATTACAACCCACGAGGATAGAGAAGCCACGGTTCGTTGCAGTGATGTCGATGACCAATAAGCACGATCTTGAAGGTTGGATCGATGGGTGTCCATCAATTGAGTCAGAACAGGCTGTAGATCAGTAAGAAGACTGGAGCCATGTACATGCCACCGACGAGCTAATTTGCGAAGTTGTGCTGTGAAACGCTGATGCAACAAATCAACATCACCGAAATACTGATCCTTCATAGATGCGGCCATGATCTCCATGTCGATGTCCGCATTGATGCGTGAGAATTCATCTACCATTGCTGCATGTTCATGTGCACGGAGTAGGTGGTGATCATCAATGTCCGAACAGCGACACGGGAAAGATGCTTCCGGAGTCCATCTGCGTTGCCATGTGCGATAGTTGTAGATCCTGTCGCCCAAAGTGGCGCTGCGAGTTTCCACCACCCGGATCTTAGGAAGGAATAGGGAGGGAAACAAGTCACGATGAGAAGCGATCCAGCTTTGTAACCATGTGCCAAGTTGAGCTTTCCAATTCTGGACATGTAGAGGCGGTAGAAGTAGTTGTGTCAAAGTGCTGGGTAATTGGAGCTGTCGTTTGCGCAACACCTGGGAGAGAAGCTTCTGTGCTTTGGAGCGAAAGGGCTCGTTGACAAAGACGGAGAGTCGCAGAAAGTAGTAAAGCTGAGTGGGTGGAAAAGCCGCCGACAGTAGGTCCCGCATGGCTTGGAACGATGCGCCTGTATTGGATCCCAGCTGGTAGAGAATAGAGTAATGTGCTTGAATGTCATCCAATATTTCAGGTCGTAATTGCCGTTGAAGATCCGGATGTAGTCGTCGCCGAAAACGTTTGTGTAGACCGAGAGAGGTGGGAGACGACAAGAATGACGTCGAAAATCAACGAGATGCTCCCGAAAGCCCACCTTTCGAAGAAGTCTGTGTACCCAGGGCCCATTCAAATGCGGACGTAGCAGGTACTGCCACTTGCTTTCCTGGACCCAAACCGAGGAAACGGGAAGTTTGATTTTAACCGGAACGGCACAGAAAAGCCAGTAAGTGTTGGATCGCTTCCAGTAGTGAAGAGCAGGCTCGAAGAAGGCATGACGTCCCCGGAGTAGTTGTAGGAATTTGCGACTGCGCGAGTGTTCACGTCGTAGAACGTCCTGATCAGTCGCACCAACGTAGTAAGGTGTGTGCCATGGACACAGTCGGATGTAGACGCACGGTTGTTGATGATGACCTGGATCGTAAATGAAGTCATAGAGGTCAGGAAACCGTGTCCGTAGTGAGCGAAGATGTCTCGTGTCAACAAAAGTGGAATGCATAATTTCACACAAGAGGGATGCCTTGTAGAAGTGAAGAACCTCGAAGAACAGGGGAACGTAGCCATGATCTTGAGAAATGAGACGTTGCAAGAAACTGATCAATAAATAGGCCGTGCACCAACATCTGTGAAGTTCATACCTGTTGGCCACAGTGTGTTGAGATTGCGACATGGCGTGAGTCGGAATCTGAAGTGCAATCCGGACCACAACTAATACTTCCAGAATGAGGCCCAACCACGGTAATTGTGTGATTGACTCATATTCATCTGCTGGTATCGACGGGGTTGGTAGTCCAGGGAAGCAGTATTGCCAGCACGTGGAGAACGTTGACAGCGAGTGTAGAAAGGTGTCCAGAGAATGCCATTGTGCAACATCATCATAGATTCCACAGCGGCGAAGCTCATCCAACATGGTGAACATGCAACCAATGAAATCTACAGTGAGGCGGCGACATGAATACAAGCGGCTATGAATCATGCAAAAGGCAACGCAAGCACAGTCAAGCGCATGATCAAACAAGTGCAGAGCAAGAACACGACGGACGAGTTTTGAACCTTTCCTCCACCGTGACACGGCTGCCGCTCCGGGCTCATAAGTGAACGAAATGTGTCAAGGGGTCTGTTCATCCACTGAGTAAGCGGGCGGTCACGATGAGGTGACTCAGCGCCTTTTCAGTGAGCTTGGTGAGGTAGCCGGGCTCCAGACCCCACGAAGCCGCCATCGCCCCGAGCGTAGGTGCGTCGCCTTTTGGCATGCGCTGACGCGCCTGAAGGAGTTGCGTCGCCATGGAATCCAAGGACTTGTTGCCGTTGAGACGGGACGGGTGATTGGCCCACTTGACCAGTGACGCCAAAGTGGTGGTGGTGGGCGATTGCTTGAGATACAAGCGTGGCTGATCACTGGTCCATGTGTAGTACTTGATAACTTCATCCGGCGTGCTGTGCATGGTGAGCAATTGTGACGCTGCCGGCTTGGAAGTCGGTGAAGAAACTCCGTGAAGAGACTGAATGATCCGGGGTTGCACCGCGCTATCAAACGACTTGCCATCAAGGGCCGCTGCGCTGGCCGTAGGGAGGGAGCTAGCAGGTGACGAGGATTGTGTGTGATTGACCGGTGGTGGTGTAACCAACTCTGCATCATCCTTTTGGCTGGCCACTGTGGGGGAAGTTGAAGCGCGCAGCGATGCTGAAAACTGAGCCTGGAGCAACTCATGAGCACGATTTAGATCGTTGTACTTCTTGACCATGTCATCCGTCTGGGTGGAAGAGAGTTGCGTGGTGTTGCTGGAGAAATTGAAGTACCAAGTTGGCCAAATGGTCATGAACCTTGATCCGCTGATTGAAGTCGTCGAGGTTGAGCCCCAGCGAATTGGCAAGGTCCTTTTCCAAGGTGAGCAGGTTGATCGACTGTGATCGCCGTAGTAGTTTGGAACAGGTACTCCAAAGTAAGGCCTCAGTGCGAGTGCGAAAGCCCTCCCACGTCACGAATCTGCCGTGAGCAAACGGTCGGAGCAGCCAGTTGGAGAGGCCCCCGTGAATAACTTGAACCAGGCGAACGTCACGAATGTCCATACCGGACATGTCACGTTGGTTGCTGTGCGGAGTGTTGGCGACCGTCATGGGCAGGCTGAAGTTGTAGAGCTGATTGACATCTAACATGCCATCTCCAGGCGTCCAGTCAGGTGATGGTGTAAGCCAGGCTTTCTGAGGACGAACCGGTAGGGCTGCAGGGTATCCAGGTGGCGGTGTAGGTTGCGAGGTAGTGACCGGTGGCGGCATCACGGACGGTATGAACTTCGTTGGCGTGGGCTCTGGAGGAATCGGCATCATGTAGCTGATCGATGGATGCTGGAACTGCTGCGTGGAACTGGGAATCGATGGATAATTGGTCGGCATCATCGGGAAATTGTTGGCGGAGTTGTAGCCGGAGCTGTGTTGCCAAGATACCAGGTTGTTCCAATCCGTGCCCTCCGAGCCCTGGTGGTCATTGTGTTCACGTCTGTGTGCTTTGCGAGCTTGAGGAGAAGGACTCCGATCGCGTCTGCGTCGAGTCCTGGATCTGTCACGATCATCACGTCGAGACATGGTGGCGAAACCGACTCTCAACCTTCACACTTCCACCTTGAGATAAGCGGATCCGACAAGTGCACTCATGCAAATCAATGTAAATGCAAGTCAACGGCAACCAGCTGCGATGGTTGGAGAAACGAATCCGAGAAAATGCAAGTCTGTGCAAGTTCATGTCAGCTTCCATCAGCAGCAATGGTGAGAGGAATGAATCCGACAAACGCAAGGCAATGTACCTTCAAGTCAGCAGCAATCAACCGTTAGGATAAGAACAATAAATTCAACAAATGGCAAGCCAACGCAATACAAGTCCGCAGCCGTCAGCAGCTGTGGTGAGACGTCTCTATGATCTGACCGCTGTCTTCCCTTTAGCGAAACCTCGTTCCTGGTTAAATGTGAAATTCCGCTGGTCTATGATAAGCACGTTGAGGTCAAATTTTCCGACAGAGCCGGCCCGGGGTCACACAATGGGTACACCACGAATGGGGTGTACACACTTAAACTCCAAATGGAGAGTGCTAATCTTTCGAGTACAACTGAT
>CAUJNA010002757.1:272567-355067 GCA_963377175.1 Effrenium voratum | reverse complement strand
TTCCAAACGGCATGTTGCCCACAACAATTTTGTTGGCAGCTTGGCTTCCTCCTGAGCATCATGGTCAGCCAAGTGCAACATCACACGAGGTCTGTTGCATAAATGCCAGTCGACCAAAAGGTTGCCGAATCCAGTTTCAGGCAAGAACATAGACTGCCCCTTCAAAATTTCAAGCTAGCCCCGCATGAAAACCCGGTATTATTCATACACTTTTGGTTGATTCTGATCGGAGGATCTCAATGGAATCTGGAACACTGCGCGGAAACCCCCATCAAAATCCACCTTTGCCAGCCCCTTGTCAAACACCGCTATGCTTCCATAGGGGACCCACGAGATAATTTGTTTTCCTTTGGCTTTCCGTTAACAAGAAGTGAAAAAAGGGCCCTCGAAAAAAACAAAAATACAAAAACAAAACACCCATCCACATGTTTTATCCTGCCTCCTTTTCTGAAACGAGGTTCTGCTTAGGGGTCGACATCGCCCTGGTTTCTAAGCAGCGCCGAGGAGAATTGGGTGTCCCCCCCTTCCCTGTGACGCGGTCCGGATCCCATACATGGGACAACTGTCAATCAACCATGGCTTGATGTTCAATCTTCGGTGGCTTGGCCACAACACTAACACAACGTTTTTGCAACGCGCTCGCGGTCCTCATGAACAAGGCCAGCCGCATGAAGGAACACGGCCCAAGGGACGGCTACCTGCGGAACTGAGATGGAGTTGCCAAGACCAACAAAAAGCCCCGCAAGCGGGGGCACGAGGGCAAGCAGCCGAGTGGCACCTACCCGGACATGAAAACCGGGCGGCCATCCAGAAGAAGCTGGGCGAAAAACCCTCAGTCAGCCAAGGTTGCAGCAAGGATGTGCTGCTGAGACAAATGAGCTGGGAGGTGCAGGGTGGCATCTGAGCAGCAATCTTGGCAATCACTATAGGCGAGTAATTAGTCCACCAGGATCTCATGAGCGACATTCAACTTATGAGCAGTCCGAATAGCATCCAATGCCACCGAAAGGCGGCAGCAAACCAGTGAGTGACCCCAAAACCTCCTCAAAAGAGGATCAGATCCAAAACCAGAGTGGACGGGGACAGCAAGGCCTGAAGGACCGCCGGGTCACGAGACAACATCAGAACGGCCACGGCAAGGCGAACCCCCTGCAAACCAAGCAAGCCAAGTGCCGCAACCAGGGGGGCAAACGGGGCCGGGGATGAGTACCCAGCTTTGTTGACGCTCAAGGCCCACACGGGTGGCTTGCAGAGCCCAGGGCACCCAGTTTCTAAGCTGAATTGCCGGGGCCAAAGCAGCTACAAGGGCACCCCTTTGTATTAGTTGACTGTAAAGCACCGTAAAGCGACCTCTGCAAAGTTGAAAGAAGGAAGCACCCCACTGTGAAGACCAGAACCTCAGTGACCGAGTTAATCAACAGGAGCTTGAGTCATAAAAGGCCCTGCCGGACGGACCTCGCCTGCACCTCGCTGTACTGCGGCCGGGCATAGGCCGGCCGCCGCGGCCTCAGCTTTCGGCCGCAGCAGACCCGAAATATCAGTTTATAAGGGTCTCTGCACTTCCTTGGAGGATAGGAGGTGGCTTTCGACCAGGGGTTCAAACCCCCAAACCACCAATCCACCAATTCAGGGTGCCTGACATATGATCTAGGACCTAGGATTTCCCCACAATGGGAACGGGCTGGCTTCGTTTGAGCCGCTTCAAGTTCATGTTCCGCATGGCAAACGTCGGCGCGGCACAACACGGTACCAGTGTGAAGACACAATTATCTCACCCAACATAATGTGCTTCAGGTGTCCCGTTCAAAGTGCAACTTTACTTCACCAAAAAAGAGGTAAAGGTAAATTGAAAGCCCCTCGTGTAAGGATTTGTTGGGTCTAGCAACTCTTCTGCGGGGTCCGCTGCCTTTGCCATTGTTCATTTGGCTAAATTCTCGTGGGGAGGGGTTGAATACTGCATGTGAACACCAAACAGCATTGCACCTGTTTTCCTTCGGTTCCCTTTTCACCAACCAAACAAGAGGCTCCCTAAAGCGAACAAACCACCCCATCTACTCACAGCCTGAATCGATCTTCCAGAAAAAGTGCATGTTTCGTCGCTTGCCACTAAACTTGTCTTCCCACTTGAGAAGCACATGCACTGGAGCAAGAAAGGAAGCGACTTCCAGCCATGTCAACACTCCAAATGTGGGCCGTGGCGATGCTTCCGTGGTCTAACACTTTGGCCTTGATTGATAACCATCCCAAGCAGGTCGGTTAGGACCAAGACTGCTTTAAAACGACAAGCACCCCTCCTTTCCAAACACAAGCATGACTTGACACATTCGCCCCTTTATGTACTTCTTTTCTTCTCGACTCCTTATTTGGGGTGTTCCCGAATAGTTCAGGGGCCAGAATCTGGCCCCTGAGCTACTCGGGAACAAACCTTTGAGTAATGGTCGGTTTTGCATCATCTCCGAATTGATAGGGTGCCCAAATGCACCAAAATCATGGAGTCTCTAGGTCAATCACCCAGTTGCTCCGCTCGCTTAATGATTGATGGTTGGCGAGCTGCGCGATATGGGATCCCTGAATCCTTTACAGTTTCCCCAACGCGCCTAGAGGATCAAGTTTGGAATGCCAAACGATTGGTTGTAAACATCTTACGCCCATGTGGCGGCTTTGGCGTTCTAACCCAAAACGGAGTTCTCCACCGCCGGGCGCGCTCTTTTCTCGCAATCCCGAACTACCATGTCTTTGCAAAGAGTCCGGTGCTAACCAAAGTGTGGCCGGCTTAAAGCTGACAAATAATTTTCTTGTACATCTGTCGGCTCACAGTTTTGGCATCTGCCGAAAAGAAAGTGCTAATGAAAAAGAAGTGCTCGCCACAAGCAAGTGGCCATATGCACTGCTGTGTGGCACTGAGCTGCGCGGCAATTTTGCTAGTAGTGGGTTGAGCCCCCTGTCAACGTATGGCTACGATTGTTGCTCAGCAAAACAGAAACGAAAATAACCATGTAGCAGTTTCAGTCCACAGTTCCACGTGGTGTTTCTGGCCAGGATCTGCTCAACCGCTCGCGGCTCGGCCCGTAGGCTCAGGCTGCACGTTGGCAGTGCTCCTTGACCTTGTCCCAGCCTGGGAGGAAACACGGCCCTCGCAAAATTGTGAGTGTCACGGCAAGAGTCGCCTTTGTGTTTCATGAGGCACGCTGTGGGTGTCATGTTTGTGAGTGTGCCCCTTTTGAGGGCGGTTCCAAGGGAAGCCGACAAGAAACCACCATTTTGGAGGGTCCCTAAAAAGACACGCCCTTGTTGAGCATCGGTTTTTGATGGTACAAACGCAGAGTCTCTATGCTCCCAAAGGCGCAGTTCAAGCCGAACAAAGGAAGACTCAAAAGACTCAAAAACTGAGACAACGTGTTTGTTTGGTGAGTGTCAAGAGAGTCAAGGGTACCCGTTGTGACGACATTCATGGGTGAGACAATGGTTTGATCTGAGGCAACGCACAAGGGGAGGGGACATACGTGTGTGTGTGTGTGTGTGTGGTGTGTGTGTGTGTGTGTGTTTCAGGGTACTGGCTGCATAGGTTTAAAGAGACCTCCTTTCAGGGAAACCACAACTTTTTATGGGTCCAAAACCCTATTTTTTGCCACACACCCCAAGCAAAGAAAACAACCAAAATAACATCACTGACTTTTGGGGGGTCCAAATCCATATTTCGACACAACCCCGCAAGACGGGAAAGCAAAAACAGCGCCAAGGCGCAGTAATGCTTCTTGCACAGGCACTTGTAGGTCCCTCCCTTTGAGAGGCTGTCGCATTCGGTAACGCCTTGGCTTGCTAGCGGCTAGCGCACGCCAATGGAAACGACGGAGCAACAAATTTGCTGGCCCTCAAACGTCATGTGGGTCAGCATCAGGATCCGGCTGAAGTGGATTCAGAGGTTTGCTGGACTAAAGTCCAACCAACACAATCTGCATAGTCTCAAATATGCCATGCTCAAACCGCCCGTTCTGTTGGGGGGTTTTGGGTCCTGCCGCTTTCCGTTGGCTTCCCTTCCCCACTATTCCCCACCCCCCTCCCCACCCCTAAATCATGGTTTCAAGAAAAAACGGGACCAAAAGGAATTCAAAGAACGCGGGCCCACCTGAAGTGGACTACACCAAAATGACGGACGCGTTCTCATTGGTACCGCTGGGTGCTGTGCTTGCTCTCCAAGGAGCCCAACTTCTGGTCACAGCTGGACCAACGGCAAGATACACCTGCCGTGCGCTCACTTGGCCCAAGGACCTAGAAAGCAAGGGTGAAAATCCTTGGGAAACACACAAACGGTGGTCACTTGCCCTGAGGGCCTGGCTTCGGCCGCACAAGAATTGAGCTTGCAGTGCTTGCAAATGTCTATTTTTTTTGGTACACCGTGTGGCGCAGCCCCCAATTTTCTAGTTAGCGAATCAAGTGGCCCGGCGTGAGAATCAGACTTTGCATCGACACCATCACTTGTCCCCTTGGGCTGGAGAAACATGCAAATATCCACTGTAGGCACAGGTCATGGGACATTTTGCTCCCAGTCCGAGCAAAGATCTGGTTCTCCTGCCTGACCGCTGATCACTTCACATTCATTGCCAACCGTGTCCATGCAAATTGCCCATCCAAAAAAATTTAAACACCTGGGTGTTTCTCGAAATTAGGGACCTTTTCAAAGGTGACTGGTTTTCCTTTTGGTTTCCCCTTTGAGCCAACCCAATTTTGAAACAACCCCTCGAACAACCTCCTTTTGGTTCCGCGGGCCGGAACAGGTCTGGCGGCTTTCCCCGTCCGGCAAACATACGCGCAATCCGGCTGGCCGCCGCTGGCCTGTGCTGCTCTCGCACTTGCGACTGGGCGCGGAATCCGAGAAACGTTTGTCACATGTCGATGGTCCCTCCTATCGGCCATGGTTGTCCCTTCATCGGGAAGTCATAGGAAGTCTTTGCAATTGTCTAAATTCCCTATAAAGGGGTCAGCTCAAGCTAAAGCGTCGGCAAAGACAGTGCCTAAATAACCTAAGCAAACCAGCAGCATGCTGGTCACATACACATTGCACGCGTGAGGAATGAATTTCAGTTAACCCAAACCGCTAGAGGACATCATTTGGGGATTCCACTGCTCCCCAAAACTGCTCTACCCGCGTGCCATGTCCAATCAACTTGCGTAGAACATGGCGGGAAAGCCTTAGGACACCAACCAATTTCCTGCCCTGTCCTACGGAACCTGACTGAAGGCTCCTGGTTTGGACCTTCCTTTAGAAGGAACCATTTCTCTGACGGGTTCCATGGCAGCATGGACAGGAGGGCATCCTTGTGGTTTGGTCACCTTTGAAAGTGAGATCCAAATTCCGATTTCCTGGAGGTGTCCAACTAACAATGGTGGGCTCCCTTGTCTCCTTTGCAGCCATCCAAGAAGGGGCCTCTTATGTTTCCAAACATCCAAACGACTCCTAGTGCCGTTCATGAGCCAGCCGCAAGCGCTCGAAGGCATGATGCAAACACTAGTGACACTTGTCCTACTTTCTCCCGTGTCCCTTATCTTTCTGTTTCGCTGTATCTTGTTTTCTTTGTTTTTTGCTCTTTATTTCTTTATTTCTTTCTTTCTTTCTTTCTTTCTTTCTTTATTTCTTTCTTTCTTTCTTTTATTTCTTTCTTGTCTCCTTCTTTCTTTTCTTTCTTCCTCATTCCCTTTCCTTTCTCTTCTCCTTTCTTCCTTTTCCTCCTTCTCATCCTGTCTTAATTTCTTCCTTTCTTTCTTCCTTCCTTTCGCTTTCCTTTCCTTTTGCCTTTGCTTTTTCTTGCTTCCTTCCTTCTTTTTGTGCTTCCTTTCTTCCTTTTGTCCGTATGCCTTTCTTCCTTTTTCCCGTACGCCTTTCTTTCTTTCTTTGCTTTCTAGATTCTACATTTCCTGATTTCCTTCCCCTTCTCCTTTCATGTATTTCCTCTCTTCCTTCCTTCCGTCCTTCCTTTTTTCTGTCGGTCGTTCTTTCTGCTTTTTTTCCCTTTCTTTTCTTTCTTTTCTTCCGCTCTTCCTTTTCTTCTTCCTTTATTCCTGTCTTGCTTCCTTTCTTCCTATTTTTCTTCTCTTAATTATCTGCCTTTTCTTCCTTTTTCTTCCTTTCTTATTTTGTTCTTCCTTCCTTCTCGGCCTTTCGATCTTTTCCTTTGTTCCTTTGTTCCTTGTTGTTTCTTCCTTCCTCCCTTCCCTTCCCTTCCCTTCCCTTCCCTTCCCTTTCCTTGCCTTTCCCTTTCTTTCTTGCTCTCTGTCTGCATTCCCCTCTTTTGCTTTGGACATCTCTGAGTGGCCTATCCAAACAGAACTCTCTCTATTCTCTTGCTCCATATGCGGCCCGTGCCGGTGACCATTTGCTTGGTTCACGGAGAGATGCCAACGGGCAACATCCACGCGAATCAATCGGCAGCAATCTGGATTGGTGGTTGTTCCAGTATTCACACGGTTTCGTCCATTTCAAGTGGTGCAGCCTAACTTTGGAACCAAGTGAACAAGGTCGCCAAGCATTTCACTAGACCGCTTGACCCTTTTGCCGTCCTTCACAAGGCCCAGAACGTCGCAACCCGACTGAGGGCCGAAACCAACCAAAGAGCAAGATCGGCCCCGCCTCTCTTCCTCCAGCTTTTGCTGGTAGTCCGCATACTTTATGCATGCTCCGTCCTTGGCGCAGTAGCCCTTGGCACCTTGGTGCAGGTTCATATAGCTCTTGCTATAGCCTATGGCGGTTTGGGGCACTGCGCAAGGTTCCCCCCCGCCAACTCCCTGAGGCACACATGCACTTCGAGTTCTTGCACGAGGTCTTCCCGCGGCTGCTGGAGCAACTGGACCAGCTGCAGCTGCCGCCGGTGTCCTGCCAAAGAGAAGTGGTGAAAACTCTTGCAACACTTGCCAACAAGGCAAAATGGTGGACACGCTTGCGCAAGGACCTGCAATTAAAGGTTAGTCGTTGGGACCTTGACTTAACATGGACCAAACTATGGAAACCAAAAAAACTCTCTTACTAGTGTTGTTTAAACGCTAGATACGACAAGGCCTACATACGGGTACAAGTACGTGAACAAAGGAGACCCCAAAATGCTTGGCCTACCTTGTTGTATTCCTTTAAACCAACCAACAAAGGAGTGTCCTCTGAAAGTCTTTTTGGAAGGTTGGTAGGGGATGGCCATCTGCAGCCATTGACAAATGGTGGGAACAACAAAGTGTTAACTGTTAACTGTTGTTTCAGGCCTAAGTTTAGTCAACATATGCAGACATTCTAGAGATGGAAGAATTGGTGAGACAAATTGGTGAGTCCAAGTGTTTGTGACTTAGTGAGCTTCCCATGCCCCTGCCAAATGGACCATAGGCTACGGAAACTTTCGGACCAAACCTCATGTCAAAGCATCCGAGATACAACAACGATCCGGTCAGCTCCCTCCTTCCGTCCAAGATTAGGGGTTTGAACCATTACCTTCACACGTTTTGAACCTCACCAAAGGAAGATCCTTTGACTCATCTTGTAAGGCACCCTGCGGAACACACTTTGCGGAAGGACAACTCTCTGCTCAGCCCTTGCGCTCCGTTTTGCAGGTCGCGTTGTAGGATGGCGCGTGCGTCACCGAGGAGGGCGTCGGGTAGGGCGAAGGCGCATAGGAAGGCGAAGGCGCGTAGGAGGGCGCCGGAGCAGAGCTTGGCGAAGGTGTGGGCGAGTAGGCCGGTGTGATAGGTGGCACAGGTGTTGGCGACTGGTACCTGAGGCAAATGCTGAGTGGCAAGGTCAAAAACTCAGCCGTCCCTTGCACATCCTGTGAAGTTGCGCGGACTAGTCAAACAAGCAGCCAAGGAGACCGTAGAAAACAAAAGCATCGGTGCAGTAATAACATTGTTGCAGACTGGATTTTGTTGACTTTGAGCCGCTTTGAGGTGCCATATTGGCAGGGGACACTTCAGAGCTTCCATGTTTGTGGAAACTGATGCTGAGTTGAACGTCCCAAGGGTCCAAACTTCTTGGATCATCTGAAAATGGCGAATAAACCTCATGCTGAAAATTTGGAACTACACAGGTAAGTTGGTGGAAGGGCAAGTCTAGGTTCAACACGTGTGGGTGGATCCAATCCGTGATCCACAGTGGGACACCCCCAATTCATCATTGGGACTGGCCCCCTACAAATCTTCAACGTCCGGGACTGGATTGTGACACATCTGCTGTCAGGTCATTTTCCGGACCTGCCAAAGGCCCAAACCCAAAAGACCTAAAGATTGCCACTCCCATCTGGCAGGATGAACTGAGCTTAATGAACCCGATTCCAGGTCCAGAAAAGTGACATCCAAAAACTACCCGTGCTAAAGTTGATGATTTCGGGGTGATATATGGAAAACAAAGAAAACAGGAAACCTATATTTTGTTTGAAACCATCTGGTTCCATGTTTGGAAGACCTGGGATATACAACCATATATATAGCCACTAAAGGGTATATATATATATATATATATTTGGTTTTGCCCGGGTGGTTTGGGGGGGGGGAAACCGTTGCCAATGGCTTACCAATCTGAACGGTAAATGGGGCCTAAGGGCCATGATGAAGTTGCCCAACATATGAGTCACAATCAAAACCCGGTATTAAAATGGTTGACCCAGAACTATGTAAAGAATTAAGAAGGCGGCCGCAGCTATTTTTGGGTGGGATTGTCCCTTACAAACCTTCATCTACCCAGGTTTTGATTGTGGCTCATATGATCATAGTGAACAAGACTCTCGAGTAGGTTGTTTCAGGACATGAGGGCACAACGCATTTCCAACGGGTACCTTAAGGTAAGAAGGGATGTGTTCTCACATCCTCAGCCCCAAAAAAGGTGCCAAGGCGCGGCGCAGGTGCAGGGCCGGGAGGGGGCTGGCAGCTGCTGGCGCAAAGCCTCGGAGCTGACTACTGGGACGCCCAAATGGGAAGGGGATCGGCACTCTTTTGATTGGCTGATTTTAAAGGGGGAATCAACGCCCCCAAGAAAAGGACAAAAGGAAGCACCCATGTGTCTGAAAAAAACACAACCACTGCATGTGAATACACGACACTGTACCACCTGCGTTCCTTTGGTTTTGAAACGAAACAGCCAAACAAGGGGCTTCCGGAAAAACAGACACACACACACACACCCTTTGGCTCACTTCCTGGTTGGATTAGCCAAACCAAGTGTTGTTGTTTGCCACTTTCCACGTTCTTTCTAATATGCAGCTCAGGAAGTAAGCTGGGCAGGGTTGCAACCACACTGCTTCAACATCCTGATGGCTTGCGGGGCCAAATCGGGTCGGTAAGAAGTTGTGGACATGCTCTTGGGACATGCCATGGACATAAATTTCAACTGGCCCGCGGACATGGGAGTTGTGTGAGCCACAAATCACTTGGGAAGACTGGAGGGTTGCAACAAGGAAACCAGCAAGCCAGCGTGTTTTACCCCCTCCACCAGTCTTTTACCCCCCCCCCCCCCCACTAGGAAGGACTCAGCAACCCACTCATGACTATATTTCCCCGACATGAATTCAGGACTCCACTAGTAAACGACCTTCATCGTAGAGCCGGAGCTTGTTTTAGCCAAGGTGAGTCAGCTCACCAGAACTAGTGTAGACATATTGCCATGATTGTCTTCTCTGACTTCCATCGACAGCATCGGTTTGAATTGGTGGCTTGGAGGTTAAGGGGTGGGCTTGCATTCGGGGCTCAAATCCCCAAACCAACAAATCCAAACCATGTCAACCCGACTGGCAAAACTAGGCGCCCGGCTTCTTGTTGGGCTCCCAGAAGGGGGTGGTGGCCCTGAGTGGTCTGCATGTCCAAAAACGGACACACCGACTGTTCGAAGACCCCTTAAGTTTGGACACAAACCGCAAGCACGCTTTTCGACAGTTCAAGTATCAGCACCCCTTGTTGCGCACAACATTATGTTGAACACGGAACGAATTGGTCAATGCGGGGGATCTCATCTTTGGTTCGCAATCCTAGTGGGTTGCAGTTTGCTGCTAGGTTAGCTTTTGCAAAACCTTAGAAATCAGTTGCCTGATCAGCATGGGTGCAACGGAACCGCTGAGAATGCCATGCGAGAGCCGAGTGACTGTGATTCACACGGGAATTTCGAGGAAAAGGGCACTCTTTCTGTGGTTGATTTGAAAAGGGAAACCCTTTTGTGGTTGGTTTCCAAACGGAAGGCAAGGGACGCCAACCATTTTGGGGTCCCCTGATTTTGAGACACCATGTGCAGCCATCAGCTGGCATGCTCTTCGATTCAGCAACACCTGCGCTCCGTCGAAAACGTTGCTTCGGCATTTTGTACGGCTTGCACAAAACTGAAAAGCACGCCTTCTTTCACCTTTGTCTATAGAAACAAACAACAAGGAACACCCACCCATTTTGGGGTTCCCTAGTTTTTGTGAAACCCACAAACAGCTTTCTTGCAATGCACATGGCATGTGGGCAAAGCATGGCAAAACTCCCATATAATAATGCAATCAGGCAGCGCGCATTGCATGTATTTGCCTTAGTCTTTGCTGGGATGAACTCATCGATCGCATTCTTCCCACTGGCTTGTTCAAAAAGAAAAGGTCTCTTCCAAAGATGCCCGAGATCTTCTCTGAAGGCGGCTCTCTGAAGGCGGGCACTAGGCAATCCCCAAAACAGAGCATCCTCTTCATGGCTGTGGGACGTAGTCCTTGCTGTGATACCCAAGCGGACCATTGTGACTGCCTTGTCACACTTTAATCAAATCAGGGTCCCCTTGGTATGGGACGTGGCCAAAACCAATTTCGCACAAGCATGCTCGACTCACTTCCGACCGAGTACATTGCTGAACCAAAACACACAAACGGTTTGTGTGCCACTAAACTGGCCTTCCTGGCAATGCAATATCGGCACAAATGTGTCTTCCCAAAAAAAAAACTTGACATCCCTGGACAGGGGAAGTGAGTCTTTCCGAACAACCCTCTGACAACACAACTGAGCCTCTGCGGCTCTGAAAGGTCAGCATGGCCAGGTCAAACAAATCCTGAAGTCAAACATGGTCTCCACCCCCAAGCCACTACCTGGACACGCGCACGCAGTCTGCTAAATCTACAGCCTGGTTATAATGGTGGTTCAACACCCCCCCAACACCCCCGAAAATACACAAAAAAGCGGCCAGCGCAGCCTGAACAGGGTTTCTCACCATTTTCCAAAGCTGAAAGACTTGGATCAAGTGATGGGTTTGTCTCAAAACAGGGAACTCCCCAAATGGGTGGTCTCCTGTGGGTGGTCTAACTCCACCCCCAAAAACAAAGGGGTGCCTTCAAAGAACACGCCGACATCGTGGGCTACACCGGTACCCCCGAATCAGTCAGCCTCCAGTGCTCTCTGAGCGACCGTCAATGAGGCAGGCCTTCTGGTAGCAGTTTTGGCACATACCTGGCCAATCCGTTGGACTTTACGTGTAGGGATGAAGAAACCAGCAAAATGAGAGGGCGTTTGTTTTTCCTTTCGGTGGTCATTTAAACTTCAACCCCCCAAAATGGCAACTTCCAAACCGCAGGCATCCAACTGGGTTTCTAGTGCCAAGCCCAAGCTAAGGGGAACCCAGGAGGAAGCAGGCTAGAATTTGCACACAATATGATTCCCAAAGATGCTGGACAGGATCAAGGATTGATGTTTAACAACTCAGATTTTCCAGACCCCCAGTGGTCATGAGAGAAAGCGACCTCCCCCTTTTTGTACTTTATTTTCGAGGGTTCACCCTTCCTCCAAAACAAAGTTGAACAAAGAATCGTTCCACTTGGACACTTGTAGGCAAAACCGCCCCCCCCCCCCCGCCCCCCAGCACGACCCGAGGACTCTCAGGGTAGGGGGTTCGTTTTGGTGGCTGATTCCGGGCCCACATCTACGGCAGAAAATACGTTTTGTTCTGACTCTGTTCCATGTTTAGTGTATCCCAAAATAATTGTTTAGCCTTTTTCCATGCGGCCAGGCAGCTGCATGCCGACTGAACCGGAGAGGAGTCGCTGCATGAAGGATTCGACACCTTGGACGGATCAATGCTGATTGCCCCGCAGCCCGAGTTTCCGATTGTAGTGGACACTGCAGCCAGGTAGAGGACGACTATCTGACAGAATTGAGGATTGATTTCGAACAACCCAGGCTGAACCTCAACATGCTGAACTGTTTGCCAGTTGCCTTGGCACATGTATGCTTAGAACCCATCTTCGCAAGTCTGAAGCAAGGCTCAAATGTCCAATCAAGGGCTTCTCACACCCTGTGCCTGCATGTCAGGGGATCCCAATCATCCCCTTCTCGGAACTCCTGCTCCCCTCTTGCTCCAAATGGAGCCGATTCGAATCGGGGTCTCAGGTTTTACACTATCAAATCGCAACTCGGGATAGCTAGAATGCCAGGTTGGCGGGTTGGCGAGTTGAGTTCTTCAAAGTCTTGTTGGGTTTGATTTGCTAGTCTTCAGGGGAACCTTTCTGTTTTTTCTCTGGGTGACTGAACATGGTCGCCGTTCGGGTCACTGGCTAAACACCCACTCAAACCCACCCTAAACCAGCCTCGGCCTTCTGGGTTCCAAGGGCTTGGGGAAACCAGCGGAGTGATTCACGGAATCCTATGGAGTAGTTTCTTTCGGTCCAACCTGAAACGGGCAAGATCACGCCCCCCAAACAGGGCTCCAGCCAAATTCACCCTTTTCATCTTCGCCCCACAAAGAAGGATGCAAACTGACTATCAATGGGCCCGAAAATTGCTTAAATCCACCTTTTTTCAATTGGTGCCCCGCTTTGGGTTGGTTTTCAAGAGACAACCGAAAGGAAACAACGATTTGGGTCCCTGACACACCAAGAGGCCCATGTAAGGAGCCAGACTTACGCGCCTTAGGCGCCGTCCGAGGCGCGCATTTGCAGTGGGCCTCGGAGAAGTAGGGTGTCGAGGAGGGGCAGCTGGTCCACGCGCCGCGGCCCGAATAGTCCAGGGTGCACTGATTCCTGCGGCATGCGCCACATTTCTTCCAAAGAACCCAGGATCAAAAAAAGCAAAACAAAAAGAGGCTTAAACAGCATGGAAAAGGAATCAACCCTAGAATACCCTAGAATGGAACAACCTCTTGGTGCGTGTAGCTGATTCTAACGGACAACCCTCTCCCTTTAAGAAGTCGCACAGAGGAAGGGGCGGTTTGTTGACTTGCATCCAAGCTCGCGGCGGGTTGCAGAGGATGCAGCGATTCTTGTGGGCCTTGGTGAGCGGCCAGAAAGCTCGACATGAGGAACTTGGTGAAGACCCAATGTCCCATGTCATCCGTTTTACTGTAGATAACAGTACACATTGACCGTTGCTCAGGTCCACTTGAACACTGCGAGAACACGGGCCTCACTGGCTTGACCCCACCACTCTGCTGCTGTCCTGCAATCAAAACTGATTAATTTCGCAGGGCAACAAGCTGCTGAACACTAAAATACTTTGTGCTGTCCCAGTGGAAAACTCAGTTGGTACCCATAGCCTTTAAGATAAACCAGCCAAACGAGCCAAATGGATTTTGGGATAAGCTTTAAACCATGGTCAACATAGTGTTCTTCACCAAAGGATACAATAAGGGCTCGTCCCCCTCTGAAGGAAATTTTGTGAGTCCCCCATGTCCTTGCCAAATCGACCGAGTACAACAATTTCGACAGAATCTACTGAGGATGGCTTAGGTGATTTACCCCAGTCGACGTTCATCCATCCCAATTGACCCAACTGGGCCTGGCTGGGAGATTCGTCCATCGAATGGCCTCTGTCCCATTCCGTAGCCAGGCTGCCGGGTTGGTTGAAACGGGGGTCGCTGGTGATGAATAGCTGGGGTACCTGGCATGACAATTGAAGGAAACCCAAAGGCAACAAAGCAAACAGGCAAGCGCAATGCAACACTTAAGCTCTCAACTAGTGGGAAAATTATCCAAACAGCTGAACGGCTACTTTGGTCGAACCAAACCCGGTCGGTCTCTTCCCTAATGGAAAAAGCTAAAGTCTTTGATCCTACATCATATAATGGTCCAACACACTTTGACTGCAAAACAGAACAAAAACAAAAGGCTAACGGTCGAACCAAAAACAATCACAACCAAGGTACGTGGGAGAAGCCACCGGATAGGTGGAATATGTGGGTGCTCCGGCCGGCGCCGTGTAGGTGGTATACGTCGGCGCAGGAACCGGGACGGGGCTGTACGTAGGGTATCTTAGATCGTCAAAAACTGCCTGTGCAGCGCTGACATGGCTCTCATTGGACCGCAAGTTCTCACAAACTGCACGAATAATTAAGCGGAAACCATGACACCAAAGACTCCAATCAGTGGATGCTGTGCTCAAGTCAGCACTCAGACGCCATCCCAGCATCTGCCGTGGGATTGCAACAGGCAACCACGTCACTTTGCCAAGGCACGTGTTGTACTCCTTTGTGACAGCCTCCGCATCCACCTGACATTGATCGCACTAACCAGTAACACACCTAAACCAACAATAACAATGAAACGCGTGCATGTTGTTTCGCTTTCCAATCGATGTTGCCCCTGCGAAAGAAGTGTGTTTTCTGTTGGCAGGGAAACCACACATTTGCAGCCACATAGCTCAAGGAACATCTTCAACAAGAAAACCTTTGAGGCTTCCCACCATCCGAACTCACATTCTGAGTGGATTGGCCCAGGCCCACAGTTGGGCAAACTTATTTTAAACAACCAGAAACTGGTCCCTTTGCAGGGAAACCACAACGATACTGTTTAAACAAAAGAGGTTTGATCATGTTCTTGGCCCACATCTGGGGCAGGTTGTGCCACTGTGCACAGAAATGTTACCTTCAGATTCTATTTCAAATTCAACCAACCTAAGAATGTGAAAACCGTCTTGAAGGAAACCTCCGCTGCAGTGGTTGCCCCAACCCAGGTGAACCAAAGAGGTCCGACGCCCTCTTGCACGCCTCGATGGGGGAGCTGTATTGGATGCCAGCTGCATCCTTCGCCAGGGGAAACAAATAGGTATTCAATTTCAAACCGCATGTATACATGATTATGGAAGTGAACTATGAGTAACTCTTTTGACCCTTATACTGCTTTCCGTCTTTCCGTCTTTCCGTCCTTCATTCCGCGAAAGGCAGGCACACCCTTGGCAGCGCCAGCGAACAACGCCGCAGCGCCCAACAAGGACACCAGGACTCCCACACCTCACTTGGACAACAGTTTTGGGTTCTGTTTCATGGGTCGTCAACCTTGAAGCGTAACATACGATATATATATATATATATTATGTATAAATGCATTCTCGAAAGCGACCCCAGTTACCGGATGCATCACGTGTGGTGTCGATCAGTCCCTTCCTGAGTGGATCGGCTGAACAAGAAACACAACTGTTGCAAACCTTGGCGCACTAAACAGGGGATCGCATAAAATCATACGTCATCTGTTTCAGATTTGACTAACCTCGTTTTTCAGGGATCGGAGACCCAACAGTGGTGATCAAAGCCCACTATTGACCTTTCGACCTTTGGCTTCGCCCAACACTCGAACTCCAAGATGGTCCTGCTGGTACTGGACAATTAACAAAAAAAACATGCTCCACCCTTTTGGTATTGATAATCTTTCAAAGGCTTGGGGCAAACTGTCCCAATGTTCATTCCACAAGGGTACTCCGCTATTCTCCGAAGCGAACAGCATTGTGTCTGGTTTGTTTTCTTCGATGTTCACAAAACCACCTCAAACACATCTGTTTTGCTTGAGGTCTCAGTTCAATTGCCCGTTCCGCGGCAAAAACGGAAAACAAACAATAGCCACTTGCAACACCCACGCAATCACATTGGCAGGACGAGCGCAAACAGCAACAAAACATGTTGCTGTGGAAAAACAATGCGCACGGCCGTGACACAACTGCAGCATATGTGTCGTCAAGCGAAGCGGCGCTTCAGTCCATACGTCTTTGCTGACGAGGTCTCTTCGGTCCCCAGCAGCAAGTCCTGCTCCTCTGAAGGATGCAACATGAAATCGGTTCTTCGACAAATATCAGGCAAGGATTGACCCAACATATCCATGTATCTTCTATCTAGGGCTTGTAAAGTCTGTGACCGCTAAATGATTTCCCAAACCCTGACATGTGTTGCAATTACCGATCGTCGGGTTACACGCTGGACATGTGAACTTTGACCATTGATGAATTTGTTTACCCCCAAATGAACTCATAAACGACATACAATCAGCTTGAAACGGCAGGGTTTGAGTGTCTCTGTGGAACATCCATTCTGCCCATTCGGCCAATATTTTAGCTGCACCCCATTCTTTTCAGGGATCCCGCAAAAAAAAAAACAGTTTCTGAAGCAAACGCAGGATGAACATGATGGATTGTTTCCGGGGCGCAATCCCAAAGCCACCAAACCCACGATTTGGCCCCTTGCTCAGACCCCTAAGTCACTCACAATCGGGTGGCAATTATCCATATCCATGTCAGAGTTCAAACTGCTGCACTATGGTTGAGACTGTCTGCTTCTAACTTTCAGCATTCGATTCTGGATGGTTCCAACGCCCTTTGGCAAAACAGATTACGATTCCGTTGGTGCTGGCACTTGGCGAGAACCAAACTGAAACCAGAAGTACCCGTCCATTTTCATCCAAACTAAACAGACATGCTCGGCTCTGATCCTTGTCCACAGGTTCGGTCATCATCAGCGCCATCAGTCTCGAACAAACCGTGCCAAGAAGTGTCAATACAGCTGCGGGCGATCAACAAAATGACGCTACACCGTCGTGAGTCAGGATAGGCAGTCATCATGTTCTTTATCTGGACACGCCCAAAAACAGTTCCAAATGACGATGAACGACTTGGGCGATAGAAAATTTCCCTCTTGAAAACAACAGTTCATTTAGCAAGGAGGGAATCTGATCCTATGATTTGTTGGTACGCCCTGCCCCCCCCCCGCCCCGAGTCGTAGTTCGTCAACATGCCTTCTTCAGTCGCAACTGCGTGGCAAAACAGGTGCGGGTGTTGGCCAGGTGCGGGTGTTGGCCAGGTGCGGGTGTTGGCCAGCGTCCAAACCTATCTAGGCTTGGAATCCAAGTCACGACCCGCACAAAACAACATAACCTGAATCCTCCACCCAGCATGTCTCATCCAAACTGCGCACAAAGCGCACAAAGCGCAATATCGCAATGCCAACACAGCGCTCGCATTGAAACCTGGCAAATTCCTTAAGCCCTCATTGATCAACAAGGGTTTAATGCAAAACTTGGTTCCCCGCGAAATTTCAGTCAGGTGCGGCTGCGATGACACTGCCGCCCTGGAGGTCTGGGTTCGTTCCATTTGGGAAAGGCGCCAGGCATACTTAGTGTTACTTAGGGTTGTTCAAATGAAGCCCTCAGCCTTGGAACTTGAACTTGGGCCCCAAAGCATGGGCTCGCCGCGCACCCCCCAAAGACTTAACGAGAACCAAGGCTTCATGTTCTTTTCACCTTGTTTGTTTGGTCCAAACATGAACCCAGGCGGAGGGAAGTTGGTAGCTTTCCGTTTGGGGGTACCAAGGCAGCTGCTCACGACGCGGCATCGGATTGCCACCTGCCAGCAAAAAGGAACAAACACGCACAGAGTAAAGAAGACTTTACTCGAACAAAATCATCCCACCAAACAAACCGATTGTGCAATCCGAAACAGGATGAGTCACTTAAAATCCAAGAACCCCAAAAACCTACCGGGTGGGAAAAACCCAAACAGGCCTAGAAACCTGGGCTAGAAACAAACCCCTGGTGCACACTATCTTCCGCCCATTTGTGGTCTTTTCTCCATGTTAATTTGAGGGGGGTTTCCGACCCAAAAGGGCTGGAAACAAATGGGCCAAGGATGGCACTGAAATGGGTTGACTCAGTTGCTCAGTGACCCTGGTAGAAACAGGGAACCATTGTTGGGGTTGACCTTTCTGTGTTGGGAAACCCACCGAACAAAAAGGGGGAAGGGCTCCGTGACCACTGAACCATCAGGTTCAACATGGGGGCATCCCGACTTTCCCAATCTGGCGTCCGTGCAACACCAGGATAAGGGGGAAACCTCCTGGCCTCTGAATTACCAATTGAAAGCACCAGCAATGGATTTAATTTTGGCCCAGGAAACGAGGCCACGAAAAGTGGACACTTTATTGCTTGGCCACACGGAAGCTGGAGCTGGGTCACAGTCGATACCAAAGTGGGAGTCCCATCCCACTTTGGAAAACTTTATCACTTTTACGGGAGACCCCTTAAACTCACTTTCATTTGCTGAAGCCCCATGACGAAAACAACGACGGCATATGTCCAGTAGTGAAATTGACTCCCTTGAAACCAACCGGGGAGAAATAAGACAAATCATTTCGGCACATGGAAGCTCAGTTGCCCAAAGGACCCAGAAACAAAAGGTTAATGTTTTGGACCATGACTGAAGGTGGACCAACAAGGTAGAAAGGTCGGCTTCGACAAGTGAGTCAACATCAAAACCCGGTATTAAAATGGTCTACCCCAACCCCTGCCTGGAAGGACATTAAAGGCGGCCACAGGCTGCGGAAGTAAAACCCCGTTTCCCACAAGCATTCGACGCATTCGACCTTTGGGGATTTCTCGGACATGCGCCTGGCCGTGGCGCGCGGGACACAGAGCTCACGACGCTCGCTGCGTCCGCCTGCTCGTCGGGCCAAACCACGCTTCAATGAGAGGGGGTAAAGTGGTGCCTCCGATGCATGCACATATGTAAATATACGTATGCATACATAAGAATATGGACAAATACAGTTATGTATGCGAGCGTGCAAGCGAAATAAATGACATCAAGAAGTGAACACATGCTTCTACAGACATACTTTCCACAGAATTAGGCAATGGGCACGAAGAGGGAAAGAAATGGGACTAAAAAGAAGTCCCCAAGTTGCGAAAACAACACTTTGCTTGGCTGGCCTTCTCCTGCGGAACCTTTTTCCACTTTCCACATTCATAAAATCGCGGTTTCCACGTGCCTAGGAGATGCCCAGAGCGAGCTGCAGGTAAAGCAGAGATCGTGAGCCTTGATGCCTGTAAGGTAGATGGTTAGCACCGAAGTGCATACTCTATATTCAACCAAAGGTGCTAGGCATCTACCAAATGGACGGATGCTCCAACACCAACATGATTTGGTGCAATCCAATTAAATTGCACCAGATTATTATTGACAGCGAACTGACCCAAAAGGACACCGCTTCAGATTGCCTCAAGAGCAGCCAGAGCTGTCGCGGGCCCCAAGCGAACCTTATCGAATCTGGGTTGCGGTTGCTTGGCCTACAAATTAACATGGAACCCCAAACAGGGGTTGATTTGCCAAAAGGAGATTCCGATCCTGAACATGGATGCGGGTTTGGGTTCCTGGTATGTTGCTGTGGGGGAAGATACAACTTCTAAGTGAACCCAGTGCTTCCAGTTTCCACTCTTCAGTGCAAGAACACCGCCCACGTTGGGGGTCCCTCATTTTAAGACCTGCCCTTAGGACCTACCCTCTGCCTCTAAGTTTCACATGATGGTTTCGTTTGGTTGCCTAAACTGGCAACTGAAAGCACAAACAGTTTCCGGATCAAACAGCCAACCGACCAATTTCCATGTTTCATCATGGTTTTCTCTTGTTTCCCCCCCGAATCGGTGGAATCGCTGGTTAAACAGGCCGAACCCATGGACAGGTTGCAGGTTCAACCTACATCATGGATTTTGGCCCAGGTTGTTATGTGATTAGCTTGTGGGGGGTGTAACCTAACTTATACGGCGTGATTAGCCGCTTGGGATGTAGCTAAACATGCCAACAACTTAGCCAAAGTTTCCCAGAAGGCAAGCATCTTCCAGATCCTGCCTGCAGTCGATGCACCGGTGGGAGCCTCCTCTCATGCCTCATCATGGATTGAGAGTACTGAAGGGGGGAACTTCACTTCCTGAGTGGATTGTTGAGAAGCAGCAACCAAACTTTGTGCTTACCACTAACATCGTCCTCCCAAAAGGTGACTCAATGTGACTAAAGCCCGACATGGAACTCAGGGAGTGAGAAACCGCTCCGGATTCACTCGGAATTCCACTAGCATACCTTGATACTCGAATCGCACCCGTCTGAAAAGGAAGGGGTTTTCAGGTATGGGTTTTGGAGGTATGGATGGCTATAAGTGGTACAGAGCCTCCATACCTGCAACACCCATACCTGAAACTTCCCGAGAAATTCAAGATTAGCACCGAAATTGGAAACCAAGGGAAACCAACGGGTCGCTCGCAAATCTGAGCCCTGAGCCCTCGCATGCTGCAACCCGAAGAGAAACTCAATTTCAATCGGTGCCAAAACCAATTCAAAGTTTAAAAGGGGTACACGAGATGTCACGGATTCTACCAGTTGATGAGGTTCCTAAAGCTTCAAGAGTTGGTTACTTTTGTTACGGCCTGCTGTGGGACCCCCGCCCGCGGCCGCTGCGATCGTCTGGCGCCTGCCGACTTGTGGCAATGGGCCGGCTCCGGTTTCCCTTATGCTGAAGAAATGAAGTGGTTGATTCCCATGCAGCATGCGTATGTATGTTTCACTGGGGGTTTGCTGGACATCATTTGGGTGGGAATCATGGGCACTATTGGGAGGGAGCGGTTTAAGCTGGGTTGCCCACAACTCGCGTCAAATATTAATCGGGGGGCAACCTCATTCGCAAAAAACGTCCCACCCAAACTGTCAAACTGTCCAATGCCAAGCGCAAGCAGTTGTTCAGCCAGAAAACATGATGGCAGTTGGCCAGTTGCCACACACGCACGCACATGATGAGACTTGTGCCATGAAACGGCAAACCAAGCTTGTTGCAACTACACGTGCCAGTCTTCATACCAATTCCAATGTGACCCTAACCAAGGGCTCTCCCTCTTTGAAGCATCTGCTTTTCAATGATAGTGCCTTATCGGGACAAAAAGGAACCCAGGCAACAATCAAGCTTCCAGCTCTCCTGCTTCTGGTCTGACAATTTAACTTGATGGACCCCCCAAAATGCTTGATTGAAAGAATGGTCATGAGTCTGCGAATGTTTAGAGGTTCTTTTCTGGCAAGCAAGACATCGCTTGAAACAACTTCATCGTAGGACCAAGTCTGGTTTGCTATTGAACCGTTTGCCTCTTTGTCAATGGCTTCCTGATGTCCAACATGCTTATGCCAATCTCGCCCTTCTATCAAGTGATGCACACCTGCAAACACTGTGCTCTCGAGCTCAGGCTCGGGTTGATCGCTTGGCACGTGATCATGCTGCTTGAAAGCACAGGTGGGCATTGCAGGAACGTCCTTGTCAGTCACGGACGGGTACAAACTTGTGTCGATGCACCTGGCCATGGCTTCTGGGTAGTATGCCGCTAGTGCTGTTTTGTTACCAGCAACGATGTTTGCACTTGTGCGCATTCAGGTTCTTGGCAAGCTTCCAAGAAGAAATCACCACTCTCCACAGTGGCTTTCCTGCGGAATCTACCAACCCAAAACCACACCCATCGAAGGTCGCTTCAAACAAGTTATGCCTTTTGATAAACTTGATGAGTTTCGGTATCGACCAACCGGCACAGTTCTTCGGCCACTCGAAGGCACCATGGCCCCCTCGAGCAAGCACTTTTTTAGCGGCTGCCAAGTAGTTTTCCAACATCCTCAGACCTTTGCGCTGATTTTTGTGCAATTTCTTTTTGTAGCTTTCACCGTACAAGCGCACACACGTCTGCCAATGTGACCATGGGCTGCATGGCAATGAGCCTGACAAGTCAGCGCCAGGAAGCTTTCCGCAGCGATTTTCCTTGCTGACGGTCAGACATATCAGAGTTCTCAGCAGTGAGTCTGATGTGACCGATGCCTAATTCTTCATGGATCTTCCCCATCATTGAGTCGGGGCTACAGCAAAACTCAAACATCATGTGATGTGTACCGCGTTTTGCAACTTTGGTGTCAACTGGCTCCTTTGGGAAGAACCATGTTACACCTGTCCAGCTCCTCGATGAAATGCGGCGGTTAGGAGAGCCGTGCTGCCAGTCGTCCTGATAGGCCGACCATCGCCCTCTACATTTCCATTCGGTGAACGATGTGAAGATATCTTGTCTGAATCAAACGGCACATTCTTGTTAACTGGAGTAAAAAGTCGCTTCCTTGGCTGCACATGGATCCGCTTCCAACACAACTTATTTTCATCGAATTCCCAAAAATCCTTTTCATGTTGTTCGGGATTCGTAGCTGGACATGCATTTGCGTCTTGCTGCAAACCGGGCATTGCTGCTGATTTTGGAGTGGCGGGAGCTGATGATCGCTTCTCCGCCTCGACCGCCTTTTCATGTTCAAGCAATTGATTGAATCTTTCATGGCGTTCATCTGAGTGGGGAATGCCCTGCTTGCAATTTCGGCGCATCGTTTACACCGCGGAGTCTTGCCTAACCTCATCGCCCGCTCAAGGGTGACGTAGGTTCTTCTGGGCCTGAACAAAGGTTTCGGAGCGTTGCCTTCAAAAGGCAGGACTTCCCTTGTTTCAAATGATTCTGTGAGTCTGCAAAGGTCTGCGTATGCTTTAGACTTTGTTCTAACAGCTTCATAGTCTAAAACCAGGTGCGCATCACGGAACCTGAGTCCCGCATCTAGCCTCCAACCAACGAAAATTCCTGGAGGGAGTTCCCCGTGCTTAGCTGGCTTATAGCACACCAGGGCGCTTAATGGAACCTTGAAACCAGTGAAGGGTTCACCATTATTAGCAGCTTCGTAAGCTGTTAAACCTTCCTTGAAACTTTTGGTCTCCTCTGTGTCACGCGGATGCACAGGCACTGGTTGCGATTTTGTAACACAAAAGTATTCGATGGACCGCGGCCACAAAGCGTGGTGAAAGCCGGCCTTTAGATGGATCGCTCTTGTTCCCTCCTTTATAGACCTGATTAGTCTCTCCAATTTTGGATTGCGAAGGGATCAGTAGCAATCCCGGGCGCAGGCAACCAACCAAGGTATTTTACCGCCTCTGTGATTTCAGCCACTGCATCAGAGCGAACAACACAAAGAGCTTTGCCATGAGCGCGAGTTCCACCGAACTTCTGAAGTGCTTGGATGTTGTGATCTACTGTACGCTGATTCATCGCAAAGGCTTCAGCACACCCACTGTAATCATCATAGCAAATGAAACAGGCTTGCTCTCCTTCTGATCCTTTAGTAAGGTTGGAGCCAAGAATGATGTGATCAGCTCTTAAACGATGGCCGAAATGGAGTTTCGGAGTTTCCTCGTCCTCCTTATCTGCCCCCTTCTTACCGCGGTGTACTCGTTGAGTCATATTCGCTCTACGGCACACTTCGCAGTAACGATTCTTAGGAAAGTAAGTCAGGGAATGTTCCAACGATTGGGCCTCCTTGATTAGCTTGTCTCGCAAGGAAGGTGTCCATTCAAGGTCGTCATCCGAGTCGAGAGGCTTGTCCACAATCACTGAACCCTACATCCTCACAAAGAGATAGTTCATCTCCTTCCCCAAAATGAGGCAAATCTTCCGGCTAAATCTCAACGGTTTTGATTCTGACTTTTTGATTTCGACAACTGAATTGCGTTCGCCTGGCATTGGAGGATCCTCTAGCGGTGGCACTGCTTTGGGCACCCCGACTTTCACAGGTCTCGGGGTTTCCACCTCTGGCGGCAGTGGCCGTGGCGGATGTACTATGTCCCACGCACCAACAGCAGGGTTACCTGAGACTGGTGGGTGCAGCATCTCCACCCGGTAACGCTCCCCCATCTAGCTTTTGACCGGATTTGCTCACATTTGACGCACTTGGTTCACACACGTGATCGGCTTTCTTGACATCAGTGGATGGCCTAAAGTACAAAGTTGTTTTCAATGTCCTTAGGTCCACCTGGATTTTTAGCACATAGCTCTGCTGCTTTCATTCCTTGCACACTTTCTTCGGCAATTACTTGGCCAGAGTTGAGGCATTTTGTCACACGCTTGGTTCCAAGGTGGGCCGCCAATCAATGTAGCGCGAAACCTTTCCAAGAAGAAAGGCCTGAAGCTTCACACGTCATGGACGGCACAGTGCTATTGCCTTGATGCACAGGATTAGTGCGCACATCGCAGCTTAGAGTGTCATGCAGAATTTGCACATTTTGAACTACTTTATCCACATATATCTTAGCTGATTCAGGGCAATGAAATGTCACATCCTGAATGCGGCCTTGATGAAGAATGGCACTTGACCTGGGAACCCTACCCAAGGCCTTTGATGCTCATTCACCTGAATGCCAAGGCTCAACGCGGGTGGACACTCCTTCAAGGAGTAGAATGTGTTGCTTCCGCTCAGCTTCCCTCGCGTTTTGATTGCATCAGAACCCTGCCTCAACCCCCCCCCCCCCAGTACCAAATCTTAGCTTCTCAGGTGAATCTCTGAAATGTTGAGCAAATGAGATTCCGTCCAGCACCACCAAGAAGTCCGGACTAGTTGTCATGTTGCAATTGTTGGTCATTGCAGGGATTTCCGGAGACATGGCTGAGAGCGCAGTCATTAGTGTCATGATTGTCCTTTGAAACAATCCTGATGATGGCACTTGCGATTTCCACACCTGGCTGCACTTTTTTTTGGCCTCTTTGACAGCGTTTTCTGCATGTTTCGAACAAGCCGCGCCCTTCAGGCTGAACGTTCCGGCCGGCTTTGGTTCCTGAACTTCACAACCCTTTTAGGATTCACAGCATTGAAAACCTTTGCAGCATTTGCGTCAGGGAGCTTGTGAACGCTACACCTGCAGCCACAGTGGCGACACTAGCTGGGGTCCTCAACCCCTTAGGCTTAGGATCTTTGTACAGGTTGTTCTTATCATGCAGATACTCACACTTGTCTTTCGTGCAGCTATCAAAGGCAAAGTGCATGCAATGCATTTCTCCCATTTTGTCATACAACCATCTGGATTGGAAGTCCTCTTGTGAGATCCGGATCTGGCACATCTGAACTTGTCGATTTGCAGCAACATGAGAGGATGCTCTTTGAGCTCTTCGAACAAGTGAGTCCTAAGTGAGCTTTCGCTCGGACGTTTGTCCAATTCGAGCGAATTGAACACAAAGTCATACTTAGTCCTAAAGTTCTCCAACGCTTTCACATCCTTGACCGAGATTCTCAAGGACAACAAATGGTGCTGAGTCAAAAAGATGCCTCTGTCACGATCAAGTTTGTACTTTGCAAGAACACGCCACAAGAGTACCCGACCTTTTGGCTGGCGACCCTTTTTCTGGGCTTTCTCCTGCAAGGATTGGAAATCCATGGAAAAGCGAGTACCTTTCGCTTGCTCCAACAACCGATGACCCAAAATTTGATCCAACAAAGGATAGTTGCCAGAATCTTCAACTTCGACACATCGTCCTCACGGTGGCACCTATCAATCCATTTGAACACGGGTGCTTCATCGCCTTTTTGCCAGCTTTGTGATGTTGCTACACAGGTGATTCCTAAACCTCCTTGCTTCAGCGGCACTTTTGGGAAGTGCAGGAATCTTGAAAGTTTCATAAGCTTTGGCTTGCATCAGTTTTTTTCCTTGCGGTAAAGTTTGTCACTTTGAGAAGAATTTGAACCACTGAATCACCGGACGAATCTTTGCTACTCCCTCCACCCCCACCGCCTCCTTCCCCACCTGAGCTTTTCGAACTCGATGAACTGGAAGAAGATCCTGAGGACGGATTCGCATCAGACTCAGATTCACTTTCATCACTTTGGCTGGCACGGCTCTTAGATGAGCATCCCTTCGAGGATTTTGAGGCGTGCTTCTGGGACCTACTATCACGGTTAGGCCGTGCTTCTCGGCTACTGGCCTGATCACGCGATCTTGATTTGTCGCCGGAAGACTGCCTGAACGCTACGAACCTTCTGTTGCTTCAAATCATTCATTTCCACAGTCAAGCTTTCGACCTTAGCGATTAGGAAACTGAGGGCTGCCTCAACGCCTTGGCTTGATGCTTGTGGCATTTGATCACCTCCCCCAAGCCCCGATGATCCGGGCATTTTTGGTTCCTGAACATCAGAACTGCCCTTAGGCTGCTTCGCGGTGGAGCTTTTAGCGCTTTTCACCGTCACGCTCATGGTCGGATTTTGACTTGTCACCTGTCACCCTTAGTACCGGCCTTTGTGGGTTCCTGCACCAAGGATGGATCACATGCGCCGGCCATTGGTGGTTCCTGCACATGCGGAATTGGATCACATGCGCCGGCCACTGGTGGTTCCTGCGTACGCGAAATTGGGTCCGTGTCATGATGGATGATTTGCTGGGGGGCACAATGCTGAACACTCGATTGCATATTCTGAATCATGACTTCCTGTTCCTTGATCTTTGACACTAGCATATGCGCTTGTTGCTGCATGTGACCAAACTGGGATTTTGCCATGATTAGCATCGTATCTTTTTCCTAGATTTGGGCAAGTGCATTCTGCACGGCGCCTTGGGCTTCAGCCCACAGCTGCTGAGCTTGGTCCCTAGTATAGCCTCTTTCTTGGTGAGCGCTATCAACGGCAGTTTGAGCTTGATGGTAGATGTCAGTGGCTTGAGCCCTCGCCCGATCTAGTTCACTGCAAGCCTGCGCAGCAAGGTTAAGGACCTCTGGGTCACGTGACACATTTTGCTGCTGTTGTTGATTACACGGCATTTGCTGCTGTTGACAATACACGGAGCTCTGCATGGTCTGATTAGCCTCAACCCTGTGATCTGCCCTTTCCATGGATAGATGCAAATTGCTTGGCTCCATTGATCGATCACTGCTAGATGATGTCATTGGAATGGGAATCGATTGTGCAAAAAAAAAGTGCTGCTGGGTAACTACCCCTTGGGATGCACTCACAACAGGTTGATGCCTTCGAACGGGAGTTTCATCAGGATCCCCATCAATGTCCGAGTGCGACCTACTCGTGCTTCCCAATCCACCATCGTTTTTCACTCTCTGTGCGAACCCAATCTTTGATCAGTTGTCGTGCCCAACGACTAACAATGGGCAGAGCGTCAGCCAACCAAGCGACAATGTGACGCTTGTCGCCCCCGACTGATGGCTTGCGCTGCAACTTCACGTGCGCACAAGTGATCCCCGCTGCAGTTGCCTCCTCAATGACTTCACAACTGTCGTCAATGACAAAGCACTCGCGCAAAGGGATCTTCAGGCTTTTGATGGTCGCTATCTTCCCAAATCTGCCAGCAGCACTCCCTGTTTTAAGGATTGCTGCAAACGCGTAGCAGGCCTGATGATTTGCAGTAAAGTCGTTGACCAGATTCCAGCGTGTTGATTCCGCGTGCAGGTATGAAATACAAACGGCTGTCAAGTCAGGGCAATAATGCTTCAAATCAAGCAGCGCAGCTGTATTCAATGGCAATCCTTGTTGAGCGTCCACGTTCGCTGGTGATAGTCGCAGAACACAATAGGCCCAGGAGCTCCCGGAACCGACTGGTCCCCTCAATCCAGGTCGTACCAGCCTCGGCCTGCACGTAATACCTGACCTGATTCCGCAGGCACATGTGGGGCCGCAGTGGCTGTGACTCAACCGTCCTCTTCATCTTAAGCCGCAATTGCTGGCGTTCTTGAATTGCCAGATATAGTGCTGCTCGGAAAAAGGCGTTCAGATCGTCCTCGGCCCTCAAAAAGCGATACTTCGCAGGGTCTTGCTGGCGAAGAGTTCTATTGATATACTACTGCCTTGTGTTTGTCGGCTCCGGCAACGACGCCCTCGCCGACGAGAAAGCCGGCTGAGGCGAAGCCGGAGATGCCGGCTCTTGCACAGCAGCTGCAGGTGCTGGTTCCGGCAACCTGAATGATCGCACTTCAAAAGTGTTCCTTGGGGCGGCGGCCCCGGCTGTCGAAGAAGATGCAGCTGCGGAGTGACAGTTGGTACAGAGTAATACAAGTCCACCGGCAGGTTCAAGTGCTTAACTCGATCAAGTAGAGTTACTTTACGATCCGAGTCCCACCCGTCTACTCTCAAGACCTGTCTCAGCACGTTCGCCTGCTGGCTTGTGCCCCTTCTACCAGATCTTTGCCACTTGAACAGCTCCCACAAATCGTCTGGGGTGGGGAGGTCCGCCTGCTCGGCCATGGCTGTGCGCTCCAGTACCGGCTAAGAGACGCTTGCGGCTGATAACCAGTTGAATCAAGATAAGAACAGCTCGCTATGTTTGATTTTAAGCAATCCCAATCCTGATCCAAGTAATGTCGCCACCAAAAGGAAAAGAATACCGCACGTCGTCAAGTAAATGGCGGACGCACTCCTTTTAACCCTCAAGCAGCTTGAGCCAAACGCGGATGCGTTTGGATGTTTGGTATCTTTGGAGAACTGAAACACATGACAACTTGCAAAATATCATGGTTGCAAAAAGGGGAAACCTCATGAATGAAAGCTTTGCTTTACCATGGGTTCCTGAGGATGTGAAACGGTGGACAGACAACGCCTACCCTACACATGACGATTCCTCCTAGCAAACTAGACACAAGGAATCCCTTCTCAGCTAGGCATGCCTCATGAAGGTTACTGACCAAACATGTCTGCATAAGTGATGGTGCATCATTGGCATCTCACCCTGTCAAACATGCATAAGGCTCAGCATTCTTCAACTCAAGCACATCATCTAAGGCTCTCCGCCCGCCTTCTCACGCTGCTGCAGGTAGGCATCGAGGCTGTCAGCCTGGCAGCTGCTTCCCTGAGCTAGGCTCAAATGACAGAGACGGCCAGCAAACAGCTTGAAGCTTGCCGAGTTGACACGCTCTGGCAAGTCAACCTTGTGATACCAAAGTGGGCTATTCCCACGACCTGTGTCACTCGACAGAGATTTCCTTGGTATCATAGAAATCGGTCCTAAAACCCAGCCTTCCACAAGCGCGAGTGAATCCCGGGTGAATCTGATCTTACTGATTTCTTCCCAATTGGCTGAAGCTCACTGGGTAAGGCAGACATGTGATAGATTCCCTTCAAACCCGAGTTCAACCTAAGCTTGGCTTCCCGGAAAAAACAAGTCCAGACACTCGCAGAGTGAGAACATCACGCAAGCACATGGTCCAAAAGGGAACCCGGCAAACAACTCCAAAATCCATCTTGTAATGCTTTTTTTGAGGGCGCCTGTCAATTCCACCCTCCTACCGGTGACCCGGACCCATAAACCTGGTGGATGAATACATCCTGTGTCAAGCATGGTCAATCCTACCCCCTAGTCAATCCCTGCCCTCGGACACACAACTTCAAGTGGGTATGTCACAATGAGGTCCCCGCCAATGTTCATTTCGGTCAAAATCAGCTTCCCTCAAAAGCTATGCGGCGTTTTTGGATGCGCCCGGATGCCAGACTCGACGGCTCTCGCCAGACAGCTCTTGGCCCAGCAGTCAGCCATCAAAGTGAAAATATTGCCAAGAACCCCCAGACGTGCCTCTTAACCTAATGATGACATCGGACTGAGAAGCCCCCTGATAAGGTTCAGAATGTTTTGTCTCCACAAATTAGATTCCAGAGAGATTTCATGAAATTTGATGATGTTCATTGACGTTGAAGACTTTTCCCATCAGGTTGGCATGGTTCCCCAATGAGATTCCGTGAAATTTGATCAGGTTGCCAGTGAGATTTGATTTTCCGTCAAGTTGGCGAGATTCCCCCATGAGATTCCATGAGATTTGATGCGGTTTCGATTCAGATTGAGCGATTTCAATTAGGTTTGCATGGTTTTCAAATGTGAAACTTGATCGGTTTCCATTTAGATTGAGTGATTGCTTCATCAGGTTGGCATGGTTTCTGAAAGAGATCCCATGAGGCCCGGTAGCTCCTGCAGCAATTAGCCCTGATTAGATGCACACCTAGCCAGGCGCGTTCGGTGGGCAGAGAGCACAGGCCCGGCAATGTTTCTCACACCCGCCAGGTGCATTCGGCAGGCGAAGAGCACATATCTGGCAATGATAAGCCCTCCCGCCAGGTGCGTTTAGTAGGTGGCGAGCGGAGGTCCGGCAATGTTAAACTCACCCGGCAGGTGCGTGCGGTAGGCGGAGAACACAAATCCGGCAATGCAAAGACTATGCTAAGCACACCTGCCGGGACCACGTGGGTTCGGTAGGCAGAGAAGCAGTTCTGAGTATGGCTCACATAGCTGGCCTAGCGTGCTGCTGGGTGCTGGCAAAGCCGGGCCTGGAGTCCATGCTTTCATCTCTTCGTTGCTACAAAGGCGACATGAAACGGGGCACTCGCCCTCCACTTCTTTTACTTCAGGAAATGGCTGTTTGACTACGCGTGTCAACGAGCGAAAACTCCGGCTGGTGCCAAAGCAAAAAGGCTCCTTGCGAGACGCCGCTTGGTATAAAACCTGCATTTTGCGAAACAGCGTTGACAACGCCTCAGAAGCGATCTGGTCGCTTCCGACGGAAAAAAACAGAGAGTATGCGTCGGAAGGTTTTGAAGCTTGAAAAGCTACAGAAAGCCCGCTTTTTGTTTTACAAAAACACTGCAGTTGCACATTGTGCTGATACGCTCTCATGAGGAGCCGGAGCCGCGAAAGTGCACCTTGCATACTGGTTTCGCTTACAAGTTGCACTTTTTGAGCCGGAACTGCGAGAGGGTACTTCGCGTACTAGTGTTGCGCTTGAAAAAGACCGCAGGGCGCCACGGCGAAAGCGCTTCCACGAGCTCAAAGTTTACAAAGGGTTGATCGGGAGAAGGGTCCGAGGCGCGCGATGACGCCTGCTTAGGAGGGAAGTGCTCAAAATACTGTGCCTGCCACAAAGTTTACCCTGTGGCTGCTAAACGCACATTTCAGCTCTTTGTTTGGTGAGTGCGTTTGAAAGCTTCCTGCACAAGTTGTCCATCAGACTTTCTTAGACTACAAAACCTCACTGCCTGAGTGACTAAAATGGTCTCACCAAAAAGTATAACGCCCAGGAACTCAGCAACTGAGAAACTGTAACATCCAAACCGGAGATCAGAGCCTTTGTCGTGGTGATAACGTTTTATCCCTAACTGAGCTCGCAATATTTTGTCCAAAGTAAATGAGGATTCCTTTCATAGGGCCTCCATGCTGATGCGGCACGCGTATGTTGGACAGTCCTTGGATCCATGAGGATTGGCACTGGGCATGACACCCAGGAATGACCGCCAGAAGGGCACTCGAGGAAGAGTTCCTTCCAACTCAAAGGGGTGTCCAAAAATTGGGGGACTTCTGCTTCAGGATCAACAAGCAAACAGCCATTTGGAAGAGCGCCAAGCTTTTGGAAGCACCCACAAATTCGGGGCCGAAAAGCCTCCCGACCTACAAATCTACAAAGGCCCCTTCTGGCCCTCCAATGCCACTAGGTCCTTTCAGGACCTGGAGTCGGCCTTTCGGTGGCGCTTGTCAGCCACCGGAGTGACTTCCTGCCTGCGCTCATGGGCCACTGACTGTGCCCACTAAGCGAGATGTTCTGTCCCGCCCCGGAGTAGCGAGTGGGCGGCCAACGCGCAGCGTGGAATGCTTCAAACTTTCTGGCTGAGTGCAAGCCACTCGGCCAAATAACAAGTCTGGCCACTCAAACCTGTGGCAAAGGAAGCACGCAAAGAGTGATGCTTTGGAATGCTTTGGAACATGCTGTCGTGTCCTTGCCTGCTTCATTTCCAGGCTTCCAGCGGCCATAGGAGAAAGAGGTGGCATCCTGCTTTTGGCAGCTTTTAAGAAACCCTCCTTCAAAGCTTCAAAGGACAAACGGACACCACTGGAGTTCTGGACTGAAACCCACGGCGTCAAATGCAAGCCGCTCCCCTTCGGGGAGCGCATCGATTCCTCGGCTCAATCGTAGGACTTCCTCAGCAAGGGGCCGTGCATGATTCATCAGTTGACCCTTAGGGACCCAGAAGTGAAAGGTGATCACCTTTTGCGGCCACTTAGCTGGGAACACAACATGACAAAATCGTTCTGGTAACAAGGTCGATTCGCTTTAGCGTTGAGGCTTTTTCGAAGAACCCTTGCGCAGATGTTTTGGGGTATGCTGAAGCACGCATTTTGATGTCAAGCGTTTTGAGAAGAAGGTCAGCAAGAGGTCGGCTGGCTCACCAAAGATTCTAGACTTATTCCGCTCACCCTATTACTATTGATAAAACCACCTCTATCAGGAATTCCGCTTGTCAGGCGAAACACCAATCTCCCCTTTTACTTCTAATCCACCCAATACTAAATGAATGCTATGGTGTTGATGCTTTTTGCGCTCGGCAAAGGGGGCACCGCATTCGGACGAGGAACGTAGTAGAACCCGCCGGGGATCCTATTATCTAGATGCGGTCGATGTTCTAGGGGCCCTTGGGGTGCTCCAATTATTAAAAATCCTTTCAATTTGGGATGGGCTCAGGATGGGCTTTGTTACAAAATCAGGGGGGGGGCCTGGGCTAGCCTTATCCCAATTAATTTTCGTACGTGCTCTCGGTGCAGCCTGATCTAATCTTATTGCCGCATCTCGCCAATATTTTGAGGGGTGCCCAGCAGTTGCACTTGGAATGTACATTCGAGAGGCCCAACCCCACCCCGAGCCCTATAAAATGAGGTGGTGGATCAAGACCCAAAGCCGCCCCCCATTATATTTTGAACACCGACGCCGACCCCCTTTATGAAATAGTTAGAACAACTAGCATCCTTTTGTATTCTCTGTAAAAAACGGCTAAAGCTCATGGAAAACTTGTGGTTTGTACAGAGAACCTGGGCGAAGAGCGCGGGAACAAACCCTCAGAAACATGCCCAAAGCATTCATGGTTACTGCAGCCTCAGGGGCCGCTTGCCCATGTTGCTCTCGGTGCGTGAACATGTGATCGTTGTCTGCAGCACCTGCGCAGAAGCAGCTGCCACAATTAAACGCAACAACGCGATAGGGCACCAGCTGAAAGGAGTCCTTGGACACATCAACGTATCATGTACTGGGTTGACACTCCAACGCTACAGTGTGTCAACATGATGCAGCTGCCAGCGGGCTCCGCCCTGCCCTCCAACTATGTCGAACACCTGGTGTGGGATAATCATGTTTTTTGCAAGGCTGCATTACGTATGCAAATCTTGAAACGATGCTCTTTGAGTCTTGAGCATGGCTCAGGTTTTTCTTCAACTTGCTTGCTGTGCGGGGTATGGAAATGAGATACATAAGGGTATACCAGCCCTTTCAAGGCTTGCACCCACTGGAACTTGTTCCGAAGCATCCTCTAATCCGGTCCCCCTCATAATGAACGTTCCCCCCCCCCCTCCACCCCCGAACAACAAAGCCTCGGAGGGTCTTTATAGTTGGGTTCCCCCGGTTTTCTTCGGCCAGAACTGTTTCAAACTGCGTTGTTTTAGCATTAGGCTCAAATTGGAAAGGGGGACCGACCGCTTTGATTTGCACAAACAAGTGTTCAGAATGCAACTTTTGAGTGAGAACTCGTAAAGGGAAGGCATCCTTGGCTCACGCAAGGTTACGCTTCGGCTTGAAAGAAAAACACGCACATAGCGCAACTCTTGAGTCAGACAAGTGGAAGGGAACCTAATCGAGACCCTAATGATAAAAAGCGCTCACGCAAGGCAGCTCTTGAAAAAATAGTCTGAAAGAAAAAGCACTCAGAATACAACTTTTGAGTAAGACCTTATGAAGGGAACCAAATGGAACCAAATGGAGACCCTATTGAGCATTGCTAGGGTGGCCCCGAAGAAGCATATCTGGGAAGCTTGGCTGAGTTCATGGGCATTTCAGAGAATTTGGTATTGGTTTGGTATTGGGTCATCTAAGACTTTTGGGGTTGGCTGGACTGGATTTTGTTATTGGATACAAAGGAAGACGGGATTACCAAATGCCAAACACGGACCCAACACTTTATGGTGCCTGTGAGGACTTGCCAAGCAGGAACCCTTCCATACTCTTGCCCTCTGCCAAAGGAATAAGGGAACTTGACCTGAAGCTTGAACGTGAGGCTCCACACATGCAAGCCAGTGCGTTTGGGTTTTCGGGCGGACTGTCACACTCATGGATCTGAAGCATATTACAATCATACGCTGAATGCGCACACATGACATACACACATACCACAAACACACAAACAGGCAAATGCACCAGAAATCAAGATGCGTGGAAGTATGCATTCAGAATTGCATGCACGGAGGATCACACAGGTACATAAGGGTATGCAACAATGTGGCCGTTTTTTGTCGCATCTGCAAACCATGTTTTTGTTGCCATCCTGGTTGCGGAACATCGAACAGGTGCAACGTGATGTGCGCAACCCCGAATTAGAATGCATCTGGGCAGTTCATGGAGAGGATTCCCACTCTTCTGCAAACACATGGATCCGTGAAACCGCCCCACACACAGACAGACACACACATGCAGGGAACAGGGAACAGGGTAACTGAGCTTCCTAGGTTTTCCCTCTAGGTTTTCCCTCGCGCAACCAGCACTAGCAGGATACGTGATTTGGATCGATTTCCATTGAGAGGGCCATCTACCTGCCATGGCAACGAGGGATGGAGGATACAGGGACTGCTCAAAGAACTCTCTAAGGACTGCTCAATTACCCGGGTGGATCAAAACAAGAGCCTATTAAACAACCACAGGCATCCTAACTTCGGACCATCACGTGAACATCCTTTGATGCAGCCACCCACAAATAGCTCAAGGTAGGCAGTCCAAGAGTTCAACATAGTTCAACAGTTTCTTCGTGGCAAAAAATCGGTACTTCCCACAACGTGAGCTGGTTGCGTGGAAGCCTCCCGAGCTGGAGATCCGTTTGCGATCTGTTGTGGCAAAAATCAGTTAGTGACCCATGCTCATTTGCGATCTGCCCCCAAAACTAACGGTCCACCAAATATCCCCCCTAAGGGGTTAAGGTCCCCCAATTCCATTTATCCAATCTTCCCCAAACTAAAAATAGAATTCCGTTGGACATCCCTCTGGGGATACCAAATAGCCAGGACGTCTTCGCATGTCTTGCCTTCCAAGACTGCGCCAAGCGAGCAGAGGCTGAGCGCTGCGGCAGGGAAAATTCGTAGACGACCTCTACGTCATCATCCAACTCATCAGCAAACCTGGGCCGGGAGCCGTTTTCTCACCCCCCCCCCCCGCTGATTTTGTGCTGTTTCAAGCCCAAGCCTTTGGTGTGATTGAATCTTGCAGGTTGCTACACCCAAGCCGCTGCAAGGGGGAAGTCGTGTATAGTCTTTGTGTCATGGCTCTACCGTGCTTATTCTCCTGGAAGCTTTCGGGGGGGAAAGGCCCACATCTCCGGAGAGGGTGTGAGCAGCTTCGCTGGCTTGTAAGTTTGCAATGGCCACCTAGGATCCTAGTCTCTGACTCGACTAGGAAAAACTGGTTCAGCTTTTGGGTGGGGGGGGGCTGGGGCGTCAGGAGATAAGATTCATCGGATGCGGGTCCCCAGCACTTTCCCAGAGCCTTCCACGCAGATTTGGTTACCGGTTACCACTACAAGTTGCCTCGGTGAAAGGTAAGGCACAGCTTGCCAAACAAAAAGAGATTTAGCCTGCAGAATGTAACGCCCAAACGCCATGTGACACGAAGGGGCACCTCTTTGCCCAAAGGAAACAATTAATTTCCGGTCAATGCCTTCAAGGTGTTGGCAAACATCCATGGCGAAGGTAAGGCACACGTGCACAATGCCCTCTTCACACGAATTGTTTTTGCTCAAACAGACAACTACAGTTGAGAGAAACCAGATGACTCTTCTGCCTGGCTGGTTGCGTCATCACCCTCACTTTGCTTACCGTCAGAAAGGATATTGTGCCAACTTTCACCCGCCAATGCAAACATACCCAAAATTGAAAGGGATTGAAACAGGCTGCCTTGCAGAACTTTCGATTTCTAACCCTCGGAATGATGGCAAACCAATTTGCTCTTTGCAGCCCCCGAGCTCAATTAACAGGACCGAGAACAGTAAAGATAACGTTTGCGTGCGGAACGCCCATGAAAACTGTACCAAACGGCTTATAACTGACCTCAGCTTGGTCGAGCTGGGTCCGTGCAGCTTTCGCTGACTTGCGGAGTTGAGTGGCTGGAACCATTGAAGCTTTTGGCCCTGTGGATGGACACTATGCTGCACCAGTTGAGATGGATTGCTGTAACCCTCAAAATAATACTGGGCAGTGACCGTCGCAAGATGGCACCGTTGGGGTTGACGACTTGTAGTGGGGCCAGCGAACAACTGGGACGGACGATTGCATCCCATGTGGCGTAATGTGATGCGGCGTTTTCTGCCCCGGCGTCGAAGCCTCGTCTCGGCATGTCTCACGTCGCAAGGAGCTTTTCAGCTCGCAAATGGTGTAACAGGGTTTAAACTATCCCGTTCACCAGGCTTTGTGGAGTGGAGGGTGGACGGGCCAACGCAACAATAGCATTTGGGATTGTTGCAGCCCATCCTTTTTCAAGGATGGCCTGTTCAACTGATCGCAAGCTGATGTCTCAAACCACAAGTTTGTCCATACAGAATCCAAGTTTTGTTTGTTTGCCACTAAATTGGCTTTCCCAACAATGCTGTTCTTCAGCGGGGAGGCCGATGGGGGGACGTTCAGCCCCAATTTATGGCAGCGTGAAAGTTGGCATTTCCGGTACCAGGGAACGACTAACCAAAATTGGGACATTGAAAGCCCACCCAATGGGTTCCGATTTTGTTAATCCCAAGGTATCCAAAGCATGTCCCTCTTGAACATTTAGCTTGACGGCCTCCATCCTTGAAGCAAACACTTGAAGCCTCTTGAGCAAGCTGGAGATACCGCCCAGCTACCAGACAAGAGCTGGTTTAACATGTTTGAAACCCCAACATGCAAAACCAGCTTGCCTTGAAAGGGTAATAGGGGCTGGTTCTTTACATGAACGTTGCCCCACTCTAACGCTGTGCGCGGCATGGACCTCTCGCACCAGTGTGTGTAGGTAGCTTTTACCATTAAAGTGCACTCCCTTTCCCAAAGGATACTGGGACCAGCTACCAACAAACAAATATAATTAGCAACATGCATCGCCTGTGCATGCTACCCCCCTCCCCCACCGGTGACCTCGGATTCATCCACCTCCATGAAAAATGGGGGTGTTCCTTGCTAAGTGAAGGATCTCCTCTGCAATGGGACACTTCCTATATATCCACCGGGGGTCTGTTATACAAGCTTTCAAAAAGGGCCGGGGAGGGCAGTTGATATCCCAGGATATTAAATCTGGTACGTGATTTGCCATGCCAGAAGAAAGGCGAGCAGGATGAAAAAAAAATGGGAGGAGACCCCGGCTGAGTTGCGGACCTCCTTGAGGATGGGGTTGCCTCGTCGGTCAAATCGCCGGGGCGAGGGGTCCGAGTGCTTGGACTTTGTCTTTTCCAGCCTCAGCGATCGTCTTGGTCGGTACAACCGGGCTTTTGCGGAGTCTCTAAGGAAAAAGAAGCTGGCTTCCCCGGCAAACTGATAGTTACGGGCTATTGAGCACCCCAGGCATCCAGGGTACCCCCTATAAGGCCACGTGTTAATGGAAAATGGTAGCTTGGAATCAAGTTTTCAAAGACCTTTTGGTTTCCCTTTCCCTTCAAACAACGCCTGCATGTTCGAACCAGTCACTCCAAATACCCTCTTTTTTAGGGCATTTGTTGAGCAAATAGGTTATCCATGGCAAATACTTTTTTAAATACAGGGTTGACATAATACCCTGTAATAATTTGGAATCTGGAGGGTAATGCAGGCAAAATATTTTTAGCACCCAGAGAAGGCCATGCACGTGCTGTTGTTTGCTGCGAGGGATGTGTCACACTCATTGAGTTCACCCTTCATGGCAATGGTTAGTTTACGGCGACCCGCTGCGATTGCGCGCTGAAGTCCAATATTTTGTGTTTTGCGTCGGCTTCGTCTCGGAGCGGCGCTTGTCCCGGCCCAGCCGGCGGGCGATCCGGGCTTGGCCAGGAAGATTAAAGGCCTCCGCTTGGACTGCGACTTTCCTTTTCCTTTGTGGCGAGACGTGCTCCATTTCAAACGCTTTCGTCGAGGCCGCCCGTGCGTCCAGCTGAGGCTGGACCGGGCCCTTTTTGCAGCCGCGCGGCGCCAATTGGGTGAGTCGCTTAGGATAGTCTGCCAGCGGGGAGTGGGGTTTGGGGGGGAGGGATTTCATTTCTAGGTTTCCCCACAAAGAGTGGAAACGAAACAATACACCTTTGTCGGACAACATGGAACCCCAAAATGGCGGGGAGGAAGATGGCTCTTAAACCGAGGGTCTTTGTGCTCCAGGCCAATCTGCAGAGCGATTTCATTGATCTCCAGGAGTCACCTTTTGCCACATGAAAACAGCCTGGCGGACTGATAGGTTGCCTATCTAAAGGTTTTCGTCATGGGACCTTCTCTTAAAATGGACCGAGGGAAACCAACAGGTGCAAATGTGAATTCGCTTTGGACAACTGCGATCAGCGAGAAAGCAGAAGGATCTATCGAGCACGGGTTTCCACCCAGAAAATCGAGCAGCGCATTCCATTTGCGGGAACCGACTCTAAACAGGCTTCAGTCTTGTTTCAGCCCACCCTTCAAGAGGAGATACGGGTGTGTCCCTTTTCGAGGGAACCCTTGTTGTTTGGAATCACATACTTTGAAATCACGCCGCCTTGGGGGACTGGTGTTTTTGTATTGAATTCACTCCTGGGGGTCTTAGCAAATTTGTTGTTGCTGAATTCACGCCTGTGACATGTAAATTAAACAAAAAGCACTTGGACCCCTAGGCGTGAATGTAAAACATGGACCCCTAAGCGAGATCAAAACAAAAACACAGGGCCCCCGAGGCGTGAATTCGAGAAACACAAAGGACCCCCAGCTGTGATTCAAACAACTCTGGGATCGTGATGCCTTTTCTTTGGAATCACCAATCCCTCACTCTCTTGCTTGCTCGCTTTGTGTGTGACCAACACGCCAAGCTGATAATCCAACATGCGAAGTTCCAACATAACAACGGCTGGTGTGAGTAAAACAAAAACGGTTCCCATTTTGGGGTCCCTATAGGGATCAAAGGACATCAGATTCATGTGCACCCACCAAACTTCAGGGAGTTTCCCAATTAAACATCAATGAAAATCACTGCCATACAGCAATGCTTGCTTCTCCGAGACGCGCAGCCGCAGGAAGCTCCACTTTCAAACCTCTCAACCCGCTCACATCATCAGGAGGAAGTGGCTCCGCCTGATAGTCGCAGAAGCGCGGCACTGAGCGTGGCGGGCCGGTTGGGGGGGGGGGTTTGCTTCCTTCCTTCACGGGTGTATCGACCAAGAAAAGTCCTTATTTGTTGTTTGCCACTCAAAAAGTGCTCAATTCCAGGAAGTCAGGAAGTGAGAGTGGGGGGAAATTATCAACTCCATATTTAATCCAAAGGGCTGTGCTAATGGAAAAGAGTCCCCCCAAAATCGATGAACTCTTCGCGGGAAGCCCCCAGATGAGCATGGTCCTCCCGATCGAGCTGAAGTTGATAACCTTCTGTTGGCATTGCTAGAGCCATCTTGGTTCACAGAATGTCCTGCCCTGGAACAATGCAGGAACCGATAGGAAGCATGGAGTCCAGACTGGAGGTTTTGAGTAAAGTTGCTTTCACAGGTACTGCCCAAACCCGCACTAGCATTCTCAGCCGGAGCTGCGCCACGCCATGCAATCAGAAGAATGTTGCAACCCAGGCATGCGCGCCTGCTCAGGAGTCCCAGTCTTATGCAACGCATGTGGAAAGCCCAGCTGAGCTAACCAAGTGCATGGCTTGAAACAAGCAGAGACGGCTTGAGTGCGCAGTGGGTGGAGCATTACAAAGCAATGTGATTGTGTTGACAGGCACAGGAAATCAGCAACGATGGTCAAAGCATGCGTTCACACTTGGCATGGGAAGCTTACCCATAGGTAACCGGTACCCGGTATTTACCTCTAGGTTTTGACATGGCTTTCGCGATCGGATCCGCTGGCTTAGGGACTGCCCCTAGTGCGTGTCGAAACTCAAGTCCCCCACCCTAGTGAATGGGACCCCCTACTGAGTTCCTTCAAGGATGTCTCCCAAAAACGTGTACCAGGGAATCCGTTCCTAAATCAGCTGGTTGTTAGGTGTTTTTCCTGGCCAATGTATCCTTTCAGGCACCCCGACAAATCAATCCAAGAGTCCCCTAAAAGGGCAAATGCTTCCTTTTGGAAGCACCATCCAAAGGGGGGATCACCAGTTTGAGAAAGTCTCCATGTGATGAGTCGTAGCGGGACGACGTTTGTGGTCATGTAGGGGTCCTAAGGGCTTGCGTCTTGGTCTAACCCCTGGACACGGAAACACAACCGGCCCACAAAAGGGTGCACAGAAAACGATATATGGGCGTGTCTGATCTTAGAGGGGGACCCCGATTCTCCCTTTGGTTTCCCTTCACGCCACCAAAAGGGCCATGATGTTCTGATTCTGTTCGTATTTGGTCAACCCTAAAATAGGAAATGTGTCTTGCAGGAAGCGAAACTGTCGCGAGGCAGCGCTACGACCGCTACCGCACCTCAGGCTCCACGAGCTTGGGGTCCTCGCACTTGGTGTCGCAGCAGTCCTCGCGATTGGTCGTGACTGCTGGGGGGGGGGGGCGGGGCGCCCCGAAAACTGTTTGTTGGTTCTGTGTTTGGTCTTGATTCAGTCCAATGTACATGTATGAAGCCCTGACCCTGTAGAGTCTCCCAATTTGTGGTAGTTTGTGGTTAAATGTCTAATACTGTGGCTTATTTCTGGGAAACCAGTGACGGAGCCCAACACGGGCACGGGGTCAGGTATGGGCTCGTACAACTTGCTGGTTCTCAGTAGGGAATAAGTTGGAATGACCCCGAAGTGCACCATCCAATGAATGCCCCGCTGAGAACAAGCAAGGTTGGGCGGTCCTTTGGTTTCTAATTTCCTTTTGGCAACACCAAAACAGATAGAACACAGTGCCTCGAAGTCGAAGCGCACTGGCCGCCAAAAGGATATGTACACAATAGTTGCGAGGGCAGGGTTGCGAAGATTGGTATGGATAGCTCGGCGAGGGAAACGCAATTCCCCAACCACATCCCCAACTACCTCCTCTAAAGCTACCTGGAACCCTCCAACTCCTGGTGTCATAGGGTTGCGCAGGTTGGGACTTGTCAATTCCATCAAACATCACCTAGGACACTTTAAACGATTTGACCGGTGGGGTCACAATCCCCCTTTCGGAAGCAACTCCAAGCCCCCTTCACTTACACATTAAATTTCATTGATGTTCCAAGGAGATTGATGATGCTAGAAGGAGGTTGGAAGTTGGAGGCATTTGCGATTCTATTGACCACCTTTCACAAGGCTCACATCACGCAACCCAAAGCAAGACTGCTAGTATAGTTGAGAAAATACACGTTCAACTGGGGATCCTGGGGATGTTTCCCACCCAGCGGATATGCTACGGACCCCTTCAAATGTCGGGTGCAGGATTGGTTCATCTTGTTCAATCCACTTCTTGCTTATTTCAGTTTAATGGGTGCTAGGTTCTAGTTGTTGATTCACGTTTCGCCCCACCGGCCGAACCCCGGCCGGCCAAAAACCCAGCCACGCCTCTGGCTGCTCCGGCAACTTGGCATCCGAGGGCACCCGCTTCACCCCGCAGCACGGCTGGGCACCCATAGCTGGAGCTCGAGACCGGCTTTCGGCTCAGCGAGTTCACCCCAAAGCCAACTCGGTAAGCTGAAGCTCGGAACAGGGGGGCACTAGATGCCAACTTGCATCGCTGTTCGGATTTCCAGAGCCCAGACCTTCGGAACTTGGCAACGCAGTTGCTGGTTTTTGCTGGTTGGCAGGTTTGCCTGTCGACTCGCTCCACTCCCTGAGCCGGAAAGCACCTGAAGCACAAGACCGTTTGTGGTATGCGACAGCTGGGATCAATTCCTGCATTCATGCACTCGTGGATTTGGGAATCCTCAGCGCCAAAGTGAGCGCATGATCATGATGGAATGCCAATACACTTATCATATTATATAATATCATGAAGCCCTTCGGCACATTGTGCCGGTATTCCAAAAACTGCATTAAAGGGATCCCACCTAAGCAACTTCCCCCTCAGGTGAGCTGGTCATCGTTTGCCTAAATATGTTGTTGTCATCTTGGTCAACGCCACTCAACCCGCGCTGGAGTTGGCTGTCTGCATCTTGTGCATATCCAGGCAGAAATCATCGCTCGCTGGTTCTGAAATTCAGAGGTCTTGGGAATGAACCCAGGGATCCCCATAAAGGACACCACAAGGACTTATTACTTGTCCATTGTTCACTCGGAACTGACCTCACGTGGCTGTCCAACTTTGACCTGCTGGGCCTTAAATATGATGACATCTAGCAACTGCACACTACAAGCTGCCTAAAACAATGGTTGTGGGGAAGAATACTTTCGGTGATAGGTACTTTCTCACATTGCAGGGGGGTCTAAGCCTGGCTGTCTGCTGGTGTCACAGAGAGTTGCAGTCGGGGACCCGTTTTGCCACTAACATGCTTCAAAAGGTCAGCATAAGACCAGTTTTCCTGACTGACCAGCGACTGTCGGGGGGGCTGCTTCGAATCCTCTCCTTTGACATTGAGATGCTCACGAAAACCGAGCGAAGCCCCCAGTTCCCAGTTGCAACAAGTGATCCTGGTAGAATTGGACTCCATTTTGAAAACCCACCGAAGGGGACATAGGGCGCTGGCTAGGTTGCCTTCTCCCAGCAAAAAAGCCGTTGTTTCCAAAAAGGTCTAACGTGCTAAGGTCACGCCAAAGACCAGCCATGCACGGAAGCGAAGCAAACGGGAATGATGGGGCCCTTGACGTCTAAAGCCCCGAGCCAACGCCAGTGATATATATATATGTATATGTATATGTTCTGAACATCCTCACCCTGTAATTCTAAGCCCAGCCAAAGAAAAGGTGTGCTACGAATCCTTCACTTTCTGAGTGCAGTGGATTGCCTAACGTCCAAACATTTGTTTTGCCACTTTCCATGGCCTTCCCAATCACAAAGCCCAGGAACTCAGAGATGAAAACAACAAGCATCCCCTGAGCCAAACACATGGCGTTTTGCACCAGCGTCTCGCGAGAAAGAGATGACCACGCCTCCAGTTCCTCCCGGCCTAAAGAATGGAAGCGCTGGGATTCTTACTTCCCGGCTGAACAAAAAATCGTCATTAAGAACAAAAGGACCTTTTTACGCATACCAAGAAGCATGCCTCGCACACGGACCTGCGTACCACTACAGAAAGTTCAGTTTGAAAAGGGTTGGTGCCATGTTTGGTGGGGTGCTATTTTTGCCTCCATGGTATACCCAAAGGCTGCTTCACTATTTTTCGTATTTCCAGGGTGTAAGGCGAAGTGTCTCAAACTGAGCCCCCCGTTGATGGCTTTAAACGGGAAACCAAATGGAAACCAGCCTGGCTCGGACTCATGAGACACGCCCCATCCACATACCTGAAACAAAGGGCTGCCGCCAAAGCTTTGCACTTCCAAAGTCCGCGGCAAAAAAGACGTGCTCACTGAAACGACACAACGCAGGGACGACCGGTGGAAGTCCAATCGCTGTTCTTCGCTGTGAGCTAGGTGATGGAATAACTATCCATCTCCTTTCGGTTTCCTGGACGGTCATCCTCCCTCCATTGTGGAAATGGACAATCGAAGGGTTGTAAACTTCTATCGGGGTGCCCACTCTATTTTCGTAACCTCGCACAACCTGAAATGTAGAATGGAGGTGAAGCAAAGTTGGGGGTTAGATAAACAAAGCCCCTCATATGCCTTCAATGTTGGGAAGCGAGCTGGCAGGTGCCTTTGCTTTCTCCTGCGGGCCTGAACGGTTCATGTTTGCCGAAGGATCCGGAAGTACTCGTGGGCTCCCGTTCATGGGGGCTTATAGCTTGATTAACTTTCTGATTTCGTCTGAGGCAGCCAAAGCAAATCTGGTTGCTAGTGATTGCGCGCAACTATACTCACTTGCTCACAGCACCTGGAAGTAACATTGGGACCTGAACATTAACCAAATGGGAAACAAAATAATGATGAGCCAGTGGGAACCCAGGACTAATGAACTCGGTCGATTACTGGGTTTCCCTCGCAGTCCAGCCTAGCTACCTGAACCGTAGCAAAATCGTTGGAACTCTTGGCGGCGAACCCCCCCGTAGTGCGGCACACCAAAAGAAAAGGGAAGTAAAGGGTTCTTGGCGGTTCCCTGGTTCCTCTCAACTGGCCACCCCGAAAAATCAAGTTTGCTGCTTCAAGTGGAAAAGGAAACTTAAAACTGCCAGTAAGGACAAACCGACCCTCTAATGCCAAGCCATGCACGAGCTCTCGAAGGTATCGGAGGAAGGCCAACCTCTGGACCTGGCGACTCGCCCCTGCAAGGTTGAGTGGATGGCCAAAAAAACACATTTCTTGTTGACCGCTAAAATGGTCCAACCCCAAAAAGTACCTAACGTGTGAGAAAACATTTTTATGTCGCAACATCCTCAATTATCTGGGGGCATTCGCACGGCACTGGAATCCCATAACTGCCTTGTGGCCAGCTTACGCGGCACCGCACTGTACCAAATTGGCGGCTTACAGCCTAAACCAAAATGCATTTTTTCTTAATGGTCCTGCCTGGCCTATTTAGTCAATATTGTTTCCGCAGTCCGGCCTCGCACTTAAATTTAAAATTTGAACTGTTTGCCCTCAAAGCAGTCGTCCCTAGATACCCCTTAAGCAATACATATAAACATGTTGAACTTGGAGAAAACAACGCATTGTATTTGCATAGCGCTCCCCACCAGCAATGAACGAAATCAAGCAACAAACGCATCGACATAATAAGCATCAATGGCCTTGGTCGCTTCCATGGTGGAAGGGGCCGACCCAAGTTCTGCAAATAAAGCTTGTTCAGCATGTTCAGCTTTCACGTTGTTTCCCTGAAACACGATCCTACCTTTACACTTGCGAAGGGGATTTCCATTTTGGAGTTCGATCCCTTTTTCAACACAAATGTCGAAGGTTTTGCCAACGTGGACCTTTTCACCTCTGCTTTTGGCCTCTCTGACAACCTGCAACCATTCACGCACGGTGTTGTAATCCAATGCGCCCGTATTTTTTAAGACTGTTCCGTTCAACATCAACTGACTTTTGGGCGTCAGGGCTCTCTCACGTTCTTCCTTGATGATAGCAAGTCTCCGTTGCTTCGTTGACATTTTTGCTTGATCCCCCTCCTAGATTTGACACCCCCCGCATCATGATGAGCACCACCTTCCTTAGCAACAAGGGTGTCTTTACTGGTCTCTATGACTTTGACCATTTCATCTGACGCGGGCTTCTTTTGCGGAAGTGTCTTCAACAAGCTTTTCGAGGTTTTCGGCTAGCTCCCGGTCGTTCATGAGATCTTCCTGACCTGGCATTTCTGCCGGCAAGTCTTCCTCCTAGTTGGCGCATCCAATGCAGCTGGATTAGGCGTCTCAGGAGCATACCCAAGCCCCGGCAGAACATGTCGTTCTACACAGGGAAAGAAAATTCGCCAGCTGGACATTTGATCTGGTTAACCCTCAATGGAGCAATTGGTCGATCATAGTGAACGCCGTTGCAGAGAGGAATGTCAGAGCGACCGCCGAGGGCACGAGGGCAAATCTTGAACAAGCTGGATTACACCATGCGTATTGGCAGTATGCGGCAAAGCATTATTGCCGGACCCAGATTATTATTCTCCTTGGAAAGTACGTTTCGGTGAGGATTTTCCTGGACTATATTTGCCATTTGGTTGTCAAAAACAACTTTTGGACGCGAGGAATCGTCCTAACAAGCCTTTGAAGTTTGAAGCTACGTCCAGGGCGGGACTTGGAGATATAATTTGTGCTTTGAACATGCTTCCATTCCATCTGATCCACAGCCTTCCTTCACGAGTTCGGGTGCCCTATCACTGTAGAAGATGTTCACGGTTTCTTCAGTTCGAACAAAATGCTTGAAAGCCCTTACACATTGATGTGAGGTTTTCCGCGCCGCGGGGTGCACGTAACGGAAATCAGCAGCAACATCTCGAATCACGTCGCAACCTTTGATTGGTCAATACCATTTTCACGGTCATCTGAAGTAATGAGATGGTCCGCCATTAGATGATCGCCAAACTTCTTGGCCTCGACTTGAGTGGATCCCCCCTTTTGCCGCGATGGGTATTGGTACATATTTGCTCTGTTGCAAGTTTCGCAAAAGGGGTTCTTGGGAGCGTGACACATCAAGTGTTGAAGCGAAATTGCCTCATTTCGCAATGCTTCACCGCGTTCACGAGGGGCATCCCTCACCATTGGCTTCGAAAGGAAGTCGGACGCGATAATCTTGGGTGGATCATCATGAGAAACATCAGGGCTTTCCTCCATGATCTCACCTTCCGGTTGGCAGTTGGCGTCTTCAAGCAAGAAGTCGGCATTCCCCAGTTCATCCCCATCATCCTCATTTGTCGCGAATGTTTCCTCCGAGGTTTCGGGTTCTTCATCGATGACCAAAGCCCCATCCTCAATCTCAATTGGAGCTGATGGTAAAGTCGTGACTTTTGGGATGTTCTGCGACAAAGCCGGAATAGCATTCTTTGTCTCAGACGGAATGAATGGTACATTGTCTTTAAGCTCAAGCTTGATGCGCGTTCCATCCGGTAGCCTATAAAAAGGGGTGCTGTGTGCTCTCCAAACAAAATCATATCCATCTTGTAGGCATCTCCTTCCCACGGACACCACGGATGCAGCCTCGTCAAGATCATATGGCCGAACGACACTCCCGGTCTGATTGATCTTCACATCTGCTTGTTCCGTGCCAATTTGCAGTGGAAAACTTCAACGGCCATGGTGATTCATAAATACCCCCCATGTTGAGCATCAGATCTCGAAAGCAAGTCTTGGGCAGCCCCAGTATCTGCAATCCATATGGAATGTGAGAACAACAGCGATTCTTTTCGGAGGAACATCTTTGGGCTTTGCAGGCTTGGCCGTTAGGCCTGCAGGGATGCAGGAATCACAGCCAAAGTCACAATGGTATTGACACGAAGCCTTTGCACCCTTCAACATGCCTTGCACCATAACTTCGTGCATGGTACCGATGAGCACGGCATCTGAAATTGCTCTTTCATTGAACTTTGGAACATAGTTCACCGGAAACTCTTGTGCAAACCTTCTCGGCAGGGCATTGAAAGGCCAAAGCTCGCCGTCAGTCTCATAGTGCGTGATGGACATGAATTGTCCGCTCTTCTTGATACACCGCATTCCCTGAAAAATGTTAGGGACTGAGACCCCTTTAATATCTTCGAATCATGAGAAGACTGCTGCTTTTCTTCTTCTTCTTTTTGTCTCTTGGCGACGCTTTCGGTGTATCCCCACTAGCGGTCTTTTCGGCTTTCGGGGCAGGCGTGGCTTTAGAAGCTGGTGGATGCTGCCTGAGCCTTCGCCCGGAGGGCTCTGCGAACGGTGCTTCCTGGGGGTCTGAGGTCGCGAGCTGCCCTTTTTGCCCTTCCCCTTACCCTTTGGTACTTTCACATGCTCAAAGCGACAGTCAGCTCCATAGGTGCATTGGCCAGTTTGAAACTTAATAAGATCAGGAACAGCAGGATTGTTCGATGGAGTCCGACCACGTCCTGTCGTGTTGCTCGACATTGCATCTCTGATATGAACAAGCCTCTCCCTTTCCAAATGATTTCTTGCTTTTTCCATCAAGAACTGGTAGGAATGCTTCTCCGTTCCCTCCTCCGCCCGTTCATGTTCATTGAGGTCATGAGTGAGGGGGTGGTACTTCCTGATGGAACAGTGCCTCGAGGGTCTTTTCGTTCTGCTCGTTGTCCATGCCAGCAGTGACTGCATCCCATCTGGTAAGGAAATTCTTCAAGTCTTCATTGATGAGCTGAACAGATAGCAAATCCTCGAAATCATAAATGGCACCGTGTCTGATGTTCGTGCTGCAATGTTTGTGAACCATCAAAAGAATCTGTCGGCCTCTCGCGTATCTCTTCTCCTTCGCCTCTTGCTCTTTGAGGATGTCAACTTGCTGCGCGAGGTCGCCTTTCAAGATGCTCGTCAGTGCCGATGCCAGCTTTGCGCCAAGATGAACATACCTGAATCACGAAGGACTTCAACCGTCTGACCAGGGAACCAAGTTGCCTCAATCCACTTACATGCCTTTTCGGGTTGATCGGAAGTAGCAACAACAGCATCCCTAACTTTGATCCTCCAATTACGGTACTGTTCGGGTTTCGGAAAGCGGGGGATATGAATTCGATTCCGTTGTCGGATCGCTGGAAGAATCTAAGTGCTTCAGTAGCTTTCGTCGAAACGACTCATCAGACGCTGTAGACGATGAGGATGAGGAAAATGAAGGGGAAGAGGATGGGTCCCGTCGCCTCCGTCGGCTGCGGTCCTTCTTGCTCTTCTTCTTCTTGTTCTTCTTCTTCTTGTTCTTCTTCTTCTTTTTCTTCTTGTCCTTCTCATCTCCGTCATTTCCAACATTACCAGGCCCTCCGTTTCCGGTGCCACAACCCCGGCGGGAACGGATCCATCTTTGTTGTAGGGGTCGCTCCCGACCTTTGTCCAGCTGTGTGAAGAAGCAGTAGGAAGCCCGGGTGGAGATGCAACCGCATGTGTTGGGGGTACAACCAAAGGGGTTGCTGGTGCTTGTTGAACAGGAGGCACAGTAGTCGGAGCAGTTTGGGCGGTGTTGATTGGTCATCATCTGCTCAACCATCGCTCTTTGATCTGCTTCTCCTGATCGCCGATGGTGTTCATGGCACTGCGATATTTCATCTCGACCTCTCTTTCAGATTTTAGAGTGTTGGCAGGTTGTTCCGCATTCATCTGGATTTCCCGCCTCATGGCGTCAGATTGACTTTGAAGTCCAGCAATGATCTCGCTGTGTCGTGCTTCTGCAACCTGAGCTACCATAGGGCCAGTATCCTGATTCACGAATTGGTTTGTTCTGAGTTGCGTTGAACTGCTGATAATTCGTCACCTTTTGATTGACTGTCTAGGTGCATAGTGCGAGGCATCGTCACCCGCATGCTCATCAGGAGTACGAAGCACCTCAGTCCAGGGTCGCCATCCATGGCGCACAACTCTGTGGTAAGCGCGCTTTTCTTGAGCTACGCCTAGCGAGTAAGACGAAGCTACGCCAGTGAGACACTCATGCAATTGGGGTTAACGAGGGTGATAAATACATCACATGGTAAAATACAGTATCTTTCAAGTGGCCCTCTGTTGCAAAGCAGCAGCAGAACTCCCAGTGCCTTGCCGTCGGACCGGCGAGTCCTGGCACATGGCTTCGCAGGGACCCGGCCTGAGGAGGTTGGGCACAGGTTCGCCTTGCACTTTGTCTGTCCTTTGATGCATGAGTGCGTTTAACGAGGCCCCCTTTTTCAGGGTGGTCGAGACGGGCCCATATGCCACCACTAAAAAACCCGTCGGAAGGAACATTGTTTGGAATACTAGTGTCACCCCCCTCAGCTCATGTTGTTGCTGTAGGTGGGCGAAGAGTCATCCCATGCTGGCTCAAAAACACGGCTCTACAGAGCATCTCTCTCAGTGAAACTACGTGTTTGAGCGGGGGTCGTGGAGGGCTTGGGGGTTCAGGTGGTGTTTTCCAGTTCTGTTAAACCATCGGTCTTTGAGCAAAGCTTTTTTTGCTCGAGTGTTTTGGTGGTTTTCGGAACAATTGGGGTAGCCACATCTTGATCTGCTATCAACAAAAGAATCTGTGGCACGGGCATCTATGCCAGGTGTCACCAGGGTTTGCCAGGGTTTGCCCTTTGACACCTCGCTGAGGAAGATCAATGGGTGTGTGCCAAAAAGTGGACTGCATAAACTGACTGTCTTCCATTGATTTCCGTTTGAGCAAATCTAAACATGGGCATCGAGCCGCGAAGAACACAGGCCGAATTGGACCCCCCAAAGTTTAGAAACTCTCTTTTTTGTACTGACTTCCTCGCGCCGTATGGCTCCAAAAAACTGAAAGTCAGGAAAAAAGGAGTTACACAAAATAGACCTTTCGGGAATGAATCCAAAATTCCGAATTTCCGGCCAGCAATATCTCTTCACTCGAGTTGGTAGCTTGGGGTTCGCCAGCAATCATAGTTGTTGCAGCATTGCCATTGCCCTCCCCGCTCCCCCTCCCCCCACCAAAGCAACAAGGTGTCTTCTTTTTCTAACTTGAATCTGACCAAGCTCGGCGGACACATCCTGGAGGATGCGATCATCCTCCTCCGGCAGCTGTCCCATAGCATCCGGCGCAACCTGAAACAAACACCGGAAGCGCCTCACGCCTGCAACAACGCAACGCGTGAGTTTTACGGTCCGAGAAAAACCAAATCCACACATACACCTTTAAAGCATTTGTGAGGAAACTTGAGAGATGGCGGACCGAAAGCTGGCATCGTTTTTGCCAGAAGCGCGGCTCAAACAAAGCCTCTTCGTAGGTATCCTCCCCCTCACTCATGAACCGGCAACGTCCCAATGGCAAATCTACGCAGACGGAAAGGAACGTGTCCGTGCAAAATGCTAACAGCGGGTGGTGGCAAATCAGTCCAGCCGGACAATCCAAATCGCAAGTCCAAACAGACAGCAAACCATGTGTCCGGGCAATGTGTGACAGCAAGATTTGGCCAAGCAATGCAGCGCGCGGACAGGGCAGGAATGAAACCCCTGCATCTGTCCAAAAGCCGGAAGCGTGCCAAGAGTGGTAGTGACCGCACGAATGCGACAGCTTGCACATATCGGCAAGAACGTGACGTGGAGGTGACAAGGGCCCAGAAGTTGTCTGCAAGTGGTACAGTATTTAGCGAGAGCGAGGTGAGGCCGTCCGTCTGGTCAGATTTGGTCCTTGCATGTGGTGCAAGGCCTGCCCCGGTTGCCTCCGAGCTGCGCACTAATAAACGTCATGTGCGCGTGGAACCGGGGCGCGCATCGCGTGGCCATCTGGGCGCAGTATTTGGCGTCGCTTGCTCCCCGGGCGCCTACTTGCGCAGGCTGGCGTGGTCTTCGCTGGATGTGCGCTCGCGCTGCTGCGCTGCCATCCCCAGCCCTTCCACCGGCGCTATCCTTGACGCAGTGATTCGGGCCATGTGCTTGGAGGGCACATGCGGCGCCAATGGCAAGCTTTCCCTTGCCTGAGAAGCGTCTACTGGAACCTTGTTCTTCTGCGTTTTTCCCGAAAGCATCGCGAAGGGTTCTTTCGCGCGGAGCTCTCGGACCAACTTGCATAAGAAGTCACTTGCGCAGAGTCAGATACATAGAGCCAAGTGCATGGAGCCAAGTGCATGGAGCCGAGTGCATAGAGCCAAGTGCATAGAGCCAAGTGCAAATAGAGGCATAGAGCCGAGTGCAAACAGACAAGAGAATGGAGCCAAGTGCATAGAGCCGTGCATAGAGCCAAGCGCATAGAGACAAGTGAATAGAGAAAAGTGCATAGAGCCGAGTGCACAGAGACGAGTGCATAGAGAAGAGTGCATAGAGTCAAGTGCACAGAGCCGAGTGCATAGAGCCGAGTGCGTAGGGCCAAGTGCATAGAGCCAAGTGCATAGCGCTTCGGCGTTAGCAGCTATGTAAGTTAAGTTAAGCATCGCGAAGGGTTCTTCCGCGCGGAGCTCTCGAACCAACTTGCATAGAGTCACTTGCGCAGAGTCAAATACATACAGCCAAGTGCGTGGAGCCAAGTGCAAAGAGCCAAGTGCATAGAGCCAAGTTACATAGAGCCAAGTTACATAGAGCCAAGTTACATAGAGCCAAGTTACATTACATAGAGCCAAGTTACATAGAGCCAAGTTACATAGAGCCAAGTTACATAGAGCCAAGTTACATAGAGCCAAGTTACATAGAGCCAAGTTACATAGAGCCAAGTTACATAGAGCCAAGTTACATAGAGCCAAGTTACATAGAGCCAAGTTACATAGAGCCAAGTTACATAGAGCCAAGTTACATAGAGCCAAGTTACATAGAGCCAAGTTACATAGAGCCAAGTTACATAGAGCCAAGTTACATAGAGCCAAGTTACATAGAGCCAAGTTACATAGAGCCAAGTTACATAGAGCCAAGTTACATAGAGCCAAGTTACATAGAGCCAAGTTACATAGAGCCAAGTTACATAGAGCCAAGTTACATAGAGCCAAGTTACATAGAGCCAAGTTACATAGAGCCAAGTTACATAGAGCCAAGTTACATAGAGCCAAGTTACATAGAGCCAAGTTACATAGAGCCAAGTTACATAGAGCCAAGTTACATAGAGCCAAGTTACATAGAGCCAAGTTACATAGAGTCAAGTTACATAGAGCCAAGTTACATAGAGCCAAGTTACATAGAGCCAAGTTACATAGAGCCAAGTTACATAGAGCCAAGTTACATAGAGCCAAGTTACATAGAGCCAGTTACATAGAGCCAAGTTACATAGAGCCAAGTTACATAGAGCCAAGTTACATAGAGCCAAGTTACATAGAGCCAAGTTACATAGAGCCAAGTTACATAGAGCCAAGTTACATAGAGCCAAGTTACATAGAGCCAAGTTACATAGAGCCAAGTTACATAGAGCCAAGTTACATAGAGCCAAGTTACATAGAGCCAAGTTACATAGAGCCAAGTTACATAGAGCCAAGTTACATAGAGCCAAGTTACATTAGAGCCAAGTTACATAGAGCCAAGTTACATAGAGCCAAGTTACATAGAGCCAAGTTACATAGAGCCAAGTTACATAGAGCCAAGTTACATAGAGCCAAGTTACATAGAGCCAAGTTACATAGAGCCAAGTTACATAGAGCCGCCAAGTTACATAGAGCCAAGTTACATAGAGCCAAGTTACATAGAGCCAAGTTACATAGAGCCAAGTTACATAGAGCCAAGTTACATAGAGCCAAGTTACATAGAGCCAAGTTACATAGAGCCAAGTTACATAGAGCCAAGTTACATAGAGCCAAGTTACATAGAGCCAAGTTACATAGAGCCAAGTTACATAGAGCCAAGTTACATAGAGCCAAGTTACATAGAGCCAAGTTACATAGAGCCAAGTTACATAGAGCCAAGTTACATAGAGCCAAGTTACATAGAGCCAAGTTACATAGAGCCAAGTTACATAGAGCCAAGTACATAGAGCCAAGTTACATAGAGCCAAGTTACATAGAGCCAAGTTACATAGAGCCAAGTTACATAGAGCCAAGTTCCTTAGAGCCAAGTTACATAGAGCCAAGTTACATAGAGCCAAGTTACATAGAGCCAAGTTACATAGAGCCAAGTTACATAGAGCCAAGTTGTTTACATAGAGCCAAGTTACATAGAGCCAAGTTACATAGAGCCAAGTTACATAGAGCCAAGTTACATAGAGCCAAGTTACATAGAGCCAAGTTACATTGAGCCAAGTTACATAGAGCCAAGTTACATAGAGCCAAGTTACATAGAGCCAAGTTACATAGAGCCAAGTTACATAGAGCCAAGTTACATAGAGCCAAGTTACATAGAGCCAAGTTACATAGAGCCAAGTTGCAAGAGCCAAGTTACATAGAGCCAAGTTACATAGAGCCAAGTTACATAGAGCCAAGTTACATAGAGCCAAGTTACATAGAGCCAAGTTACATAGAGCCAAGTTACATAGAGCCAAGTTACATAGAGCCAAGTTACATAGAGCCAAGTTACATAGAGCCAAGTTACATAGAGCCAAGTTACATAGAGCCAATTTACATAGAGCCAAGTTACATAGAGCCAAGTTACATAGAGCCAAGTTACATAGAGCCAAGTTACACAGAGCAAAGTTACATAGAGCCAAGTTACATAGAGCCAAGTTACATAGAGCCAAGTTACACAGAGCAAAGTTACATAGAGCCAAGTTACATAGAGCCAAGTTACATAGAGCCAAGTGGCACAGAGCCAAGTGACACAGAGCCAGGTGGCACAGAGCCAAGGTTAGGTAGAGCTTGCGTAGAGCTACTTTGGCGTAAGCAGCTATGTAAGTTAGTTTAGGTTTCTAAGGCGCAGGGGCGGGAGTTTGATGCGACCCTCTGCGGAGATTCGCGTGGTCGAGGTTCAAAAACTGAGAACTTTTTACGATTTCTGCGGTGCGCGCGCGACCCTCTGCGGAGATTCGCATGGTCGAGGTTCAAAAACTGGGGACTTTTTACGATTTCTGCGGTGCGAGCGCGACCCTCTGCGGAGATTCGCGTGGTCGAGGTTCAAAAACTGAGAACTTTTTTACGATTTCTGCGGTGCGCGCGCGACCCTCTGCGGAGATTCGTGTGGTCGAGGTTCAAAAACTGAGAACTTTTTACGATTTCTGCGGTGCGCGCGCGACCCTCTGCGGAGATTCGCGTGGTCGAGGTTCAAAAACTGGGGGCTTTTTACGATTTCTGCGGTTCAAAAACTGGGGACTTTTTACGATTTCTGCGGTGCGCGCGCGACCCTCTGCGGAGATTCGCGTGTCGAAGCTCTCTCGCTGTGGCGCCGTGCAATTTTCTTGCTCGCGAAGCGGCCTTTGGAAGTTGTCTCTTGGTTTGCGCGCCTGCTTTCGCAATCCCGCGGTCGCGGGTTCGATTCCCCCCTGGTCCGCGGCAGCTCCGGCTTGAAAATCGCAGCTTTTAAGTACAAACGTAGTACGCGGAGCGTGCTCCTGCAGCTAAAATCGCAACTTTTTAAGTACAGACGTAGTATGCGGAGCGTGCTCCCGCAGCTCAGGCTGGAAAATCGCAACTTTTAAGTACAATCGTAGTACGCGGAGCACACCCCCGCAGCTCCGGCTTGAAAATCGCAACTTTTAAGTACAAACGTAGTACGCGGAGCGTGCTCCTGCAGCTCCGGCTGGAAAATCGCAACTTTTAAGTACAGACGTAGTATGCGCAGCGTGCTCCCGCAGCTCAGGCTGGAAAATCGCAACTTTTAAGTACAATCGTAGTACGCGGAGCACACCCACGCAGCTCCGGCTTGAAAATCGCAACTTTTAAGTACAAACGTAGTACGCGGAGCGTGCTCCTGCAGCTCCGGCTGGAAAATCGCAACTTTTAAGCACAGACGTAGTATGCGGAGCGTGCTCCTAGCTCAGGCTGGAAATTCGCAACTTTTAAGTACAAACGTAGTACGCGGAGCACACCCCCGCAGCTCCGGCTGGAAAATCGCAACTTTTAAGCACAAAATAATACGCGAAGTACATTCCCACAGCTCCGGCAGCACTTGCGCAGAGTAACTTGCGCAGAGTCACTTGCGCAGAGCAACTTGCGCAGAGCAACTTGCACGGAGCAATTGCACAAAGCACTTGCGCAGAGCAACTTGCACAGACCAACTTGCACAGAGCACATGCGCAAAGCGCTTGCGCGGAGCAACTGGCGCAGAGCACTTGCGCAGAGCAACTTGCTTAGAGCACTTGCGCAGAGCAACTTGCACAGAGCACATGCGCAAAGCGCTTGCACGGAGCAACTGGCGCAGAGCAACTTGCACAGACCACCGACTTGCACAGAGCACATGAGCAAAGCGCTTGCGCGGAGCGACTGGCGCAGAGCACTCGCGCAGAGCAACTTGCTCAGAGCACTTGCGCAGAGCAACTTGCACAGAGCACTTGCGTGCAGCAGCTTGCAGAGAGCAACTTGCGCGCAGCAGCCTGGAACAATGCAGCTTGCGCAGACCACTTGCGTGAGAAATCGCGCGGCGCAGTTCGAGAGGAAACTAGGATGATGAGATGGAGCTCTCATGTTATCATACACATTGAGCATCGCCGCGTGCAGACACGCTCGCCGCGGCGATGTAAAAAGGTGTCTCCGCGGCTGGAAGAGCACCTGTGCAAAAATGCTTTCGGGCCAATCGTCCTCTAGTTTTTTGGGTTTGGGTTGGGGGGGGGACATCTGGGGGAGGGACATGGGGCATACATGACTTTAGGAAGGAGCAGCATCTGCCAGATGTCTGTTTGTTAGGTTCTTGCACGGCTCTCCCCAAAACCCAAAGTCTTCCCATGGGCGAGACACGCGGCGACCTTTTTCCGCGCCTGGCGCGCGGAGGCCGCGGAGGGGGCGCCCGGGTATTCCGAGGAGGCGCAACCTCGGTGAGTCCACAAGAAATTGACGGAAACAACCAGCGACCCTTCCACCTGAGTCCGGTCGTTTGGGGCAGCCCAGTGGGAAAGGTCAAAAGGAGTGGGCTGGGTCCCAAAAAAACGACACTCAGCTGTTCATGAAGCGCCCAGTTGAGGTGCGTTGATGAGCATTGTCTCATGAATGATTGCAATTGATGGATGATGCGGAAGGCTGTCAGAAGAGTATTCCGCTATACAAAATAGGTGCGAGTCAAAAATAGGAATCTCAAAATGGAACCCTGCTACATGGAGCCAAGGACCAAAACCTGCGGTCCCCTGGTGGTTTAATTTTGACCCATACCCCAATAGGGGCATGCCGGTTTGGAACACCATCCAGGGCCCAGTCTTAGGGCACCAATATCAAGCCCCTTGCTTCACAACCTGCGGGGCTGGGACCGCCTTTGCGTGGCTTCCCGTTTTGTTTCCCTCCAAAAAAACAACATCCAGAAAGGGGGACCTATTCTGAACTCACCCAAAACTCACTTACCCAAAGGACCCAGAACGAAAAGGTTAACCTTTTGGGGCCACGACTAAAAATAGACCAAAAAGGGAAAATAAAATGTCAAAAGGTCGGCTTTGAACAACTGAGACAAAGATGAGAACCCTTGGCTTTGTTCGCTTCTCGGCTTGTTCCGGACCCCACCATCTTAAGGCCCCGAGCGCGTGGAACTGGCGGGGGAGGCGGGGAGTCCACCGCGTCCTGTCGATCAATCCTCTGGGGGTACCTGGCTACCTTGCTGCTTCGAAGGGAAACCGGAAACCACAAACTGATTTGTTTTCTATTTTTTCCGGCCCCTTTGCCGGCTCGTGCGCCCTTTCTTCTTGAGATGACATGGCACCTGCTGAATTTACCTAAGATGTTGCTTCTCCTTCTTCGGAGTCTGGGGAAAACATTCTCTTCACAGGGTCCATTTCTCTATGGCGATACCTGATTCCGAGGGGAAAAACAAAGAACAGAAGGCTGGCTCCCGCTTACCTGGCATACCTGTTGCAGCTCGTCGATCACTGTTCAGCCATATGCCAGCAAATGTTTTTGTTTGCCCTGAGTGTGCAGCCTTCAGATGGGTTGGTTGCCAAATGTGGGAAAGCCCAAAATGCCTGGCTTCCGCTGGAAGGAAACTCTCAGTAAGGAACACGCGTACATGACCACCAACGTTTCCCGTGCCTCCGTGAAAGCGGTTGCCAAACGACTCTTGGCCATAGGTCAACAAACCTGGCCCTTGTTTGGACCACGGATGCTGGTGTTTCCCTCAAACAATTCAAACACAAGGGCAAAAACAGGGGGGAGGTATCCCGCAAACTTTGAAAACTGCCACCTGCCGCAGAAGAAAAATAGAACCGCGCGATGAGGATCCGTGGTTGCTCCTCGTCCTCTCTGCTTGGGCGATGTCGCCTGGCACCAGAAAGTCTCCGAAAAGGTGCTTGCATGTTGCAGGTAAAATGGCAACACGCACCCACACACACACACACAACCGGCAAAGTCCTTCTGACCACTTGACATGAACCACGACCATCAAGGGGAGCTAACATACATAGTTCCTGCTTATGCAAAAGACCTGTGGCTCCGATGAACAGCTCAAAACCTAGTCCTTCTGAAAAATGGACAGCGCTAGAATATGTTTAGAGCCAAACTAAAAGCAGTGCCGTCAATTTTCACCCAACTTACCAACAAGAGGACGCCTACTTTATCGCGACAGCCGATTATGCATTGCCGGGGTGAACATCCCTGTGCACCCCTTAGAGCTGCTTGAAATCGCTTTTCGGCCATGCAAGACAAGTCGTATACTTTTTTCTATCGTAGGAGCAGCCTCGGAGTCATACCAAAGGAGCTCCCAACCCCCTCACTCCAAAAACCAACAGGGTCTACCCGCAAGTTCTGGGAGGGTAAGTCTAAATGAACTTTGTTCTTTAAAGCAGGGACTGCCCATCACCCACCAAGAAAACTCGCACATGTGGCTATTCAACGGCACATGATGCTGTGTTTGCTGTTGCCCGCGCAACCTGTTCGCAACAATGCTGTTGTAAACCCTGAACAGGCAATGAATGCCATACGCATACGAATACGCATACACAGACACACGCACACGCGCACACGCACACGCACACGCACACCCACACACACACACACACTTACACTTACACTTACACACACACACACACACACACACACACACACACACACACACACGCACGCACACACGCACGCACGCACGCACGCACGCACGCACGCACGCAGGCAGGCAGGCAGGCAGGCAGGCAGGCAGGCAGGCAGGCAGGCACGCAGGCACGCAGGCACGCAGGCACGCAGGCACGCAGGCACGCAGGCACGCAGGCACACACGCAGCACGCAGGCACGCAGGCACGCACGCAGGCACGCAGGCACGCACACACGCACGCACGCACGCACCCACCCACCCACACACACACACACACCCACCCCCACCCCGACGCCCACGCGCACGCGCACGCGCACGCGCACGCGCACGCGCACCCGCACACGCACACGCACACGCACACGCGCACGCGCACGCGCACGCGCACGCGCACGCGCACGCACCCTCACACACACACACACACAGAATTGAGGCTGTGTAGCAGATGTATCGCACGCACGCACGCACGCACGCACGCACACACACGCACGCACGCACGCAACGCACGCACGCACGCACGCACGCACGCACGCACGCACGCACGCAGGCAGGCAGGCAGGCAGGCAGGCAGGCAGGCAGGCAGGCAGGCAGGCACGCAGGCACGCAGGCACGCAGGCACGCAGGCACGCAGGCACGCAGGCACACAGGCACGAGGCACGCAGGCACGCAGACACGCAGGCACGCAGGCACGCACACACGCACGCACGCACCCACCCACACACACACACACACACACACACACACACACACCCAGCCCCACCCCCACGCCCACGCGCACGCGCACGCGCACGCGCACGCGCACCCGCACACACGCACACGCACACGCACACGCGCACGCGCACGCGCACGCGCACGCGCACGCGCACGCGCACGCACCCTCACACACACACACACACACACAGAATTGAGGCTGTGTAGCAGATGTATCCAAAGAAAACAACACACACACACACACACACACACACACACACAATTGTTTGCTGTTGCTCAGTAGGGAACATGGCAATGAACCTGGGGAGGTTCATTGAGGAACCCATGGGATGGTTTTTCTTGGGGTCATTCCCACATTCCCACCAGCACTAGCTCCTCCAGTAGAGAGGTTAGCATAAGGGTACCGTTGCTTTTTTCTGTGGTCTATTAAAGAAAGGGAGTTGAACCCTCCCAACCAAAGAAGTTGGGAAGGAGAGAGGGCACCTGGCTGGGAACTCGCGCCTCCGGCCCGGAGGGCTTCGATGAGGCTCCCGGGGCGGGGACGGCACCGAGGGCACCTTAGGTTTTCGCTTCGGCGCGGGGCGCGGAGTGAGGGGCTGAGACGGCTTGGGATCCTTTGCTGGAGGTTGAGTTTGCCTCTGTGCTGATTTCGGGTAAGCTTCTCCTTTGTGCTTTTGTGCGCTTTCTCTTGCTTTTCTGTCTTTAACTCCAGGATCGTGTCTCTTGTTTTCAACTTCTGAACCGCTGCTTGGCCGTGTTGCCTCACAATGATTGTTCCTGGCCCTGAAAACAAAACTAGGCTCGGCTCCTTTGGTGTGGAACCAACTGGTATAGTGGATTCCTCAAGCAACTGCATGCATCGCAATCCTCGATGCCAAAACTCCAAAACAACTCTTTAGATGAGTGCTTGCCTAGTCTTACTCTAACCCACCCGGAAGCAGCCCTGAACCACCCTAAACCAGCGCATACCCTATACAACCTGCAAGCCACTTGCGAAACGGCAGTAATTGGAGCTGATTCACGATGCAGGCTCAGCATCTTGATATTTGCCAGCTCAAGATTTACTCTTTTCCTCACGGCCTTACACATAAAACCCACTGTGGATGGACGAAATTCTGCCCCACTTTGAAACCATGGTTGAAACCATTGCTTGTTGGTATTTACAGGGATTTCAGGGTTTCTAGGTGGTGCCTAAGAGGATTGCGTCCATCCACAGCATTACCAGTGCCGTTGAAGCCGCACCCGTTAAGCCCACCTCCGCGGTGAGAACATCCCCTCCCGAGATATGTCTCTTCGACCGAGCCCCTGGCAGGCGCACCTGGAAAGGTCTAATGCACCGGGGGAAGGTGTTCTTTTTACCTTGCAAAGCTGTTTTTGACCTTGACACTTTGTTTTAACGTTGGATTTCTTTTTGTAACCGTGTGTCACTCTTTTTTAACCTTCTCACCATGGCCAACATATGGGTGTGGATCAAAATCAAAGAGCCGGGTTGACTCCATTTACCAAGGTACAAGGGAACCACCTCACAAGTGGTTTGATAAAGCCCCACCTGAATGATGTCCACCCAAAGGGTTCTTAATGACAGAACCACATGCCCATATGGCTGTTGGTCAAACATAGGTACCCAGAATGGAAAAGAAAACTAGACATATATCTCTTCGTTCCCTGCGTTCATCTGCTTCGAATCCTTCTCTGAGTTCAATCAATGAAGACTCAGATCTTGAGTAAGACATGAGATTGCATAATGGTGTACCAAGATGAATGTTAAATCCAGGAAAGGGAGACAGGAGACTACCAAGTACAATATTGTCCATCTTTATTCCAACACCATGTACCGTGTCCCGTTGTTCAGATTCAGTCTTCACCAAATGTTGCTTTCAGGAGCAGTGTGACGAAGGGGAACACTATATAGTCACTAGTTCTTCTTGTTGAGCCTAGCCTCGTCTTTCTACGAACATCTTTCGCAGAAAGAAACAAGGGAACCGGACACATGCCGGCCAAGGGGCATACAGTTGATTCCCTAAAAAATGCAAAAAGTAAAAACTAACCACAATAGGTTGCAGGGGATTCGATCAACAGAACCTCCCATCCGTTTCTCCAAGACTGACCCCCAGGCCCGGCATTAAAAGAATCCGAAGGCAACGAACGCAAACATGAGCAACCCAGAATGCCGCAATGTCACGATCACCCCCAAAATGCTTGGGGTCGTTTTCGGCTCTTGTCGAGGGCAATCAAAACGAGGGGATGACACGTTCCCACCCTGCGCTTTCCTCGCAGTGTCCGTTTAAAACGCCACAGCATGACTGTGTGAATTGCTGATTTTTGCCTGGAACGCGTGAGCCTTCCAATCTCACACTCAATGGTTCACACTGAATTCGCCTCAGCGTGATGAAGCCCTCGAGACATGGCAATCTTGAGCAGCTTGCAAAACCGCTGGTCCCGGGGTTTGATTGGGAGCCATCGGCACGTGAAGCTTGGTTTCCACGGCATCACAAGTCCAACTCAAAACTCCCCTCAATAGAAAGGCAAGTCGAAGACCCTTTGCTCGACGTGAGATGCATGCTGCACACAAGACTCCTGGCCCCCAAATGCACGCACGACAAGCGGAATCACATTGGTCTGCCCTGGACGATGTGCTCCCGGGCCCCAAACAGGGCATGGGGACCCGCCATATGCCCTGAAAGCGATATTGGATTTGTCTCAAAATGTGCGAACCCCAAAAAAAGGATTTCCCCGTCGCCTTTTGGCTTCCCGCTTGACACAACCCCTTTCAAAAGGTGGCCTTCAAGAAAGCGCTCCCAGTTGCGAAGGCCGTCAGGATGACTATTACCGTCCTTTGGACTCTTCAAACCCAAACGAAAGAGCAAAAACACACAGACAAAGGGGGGTTTCTGTCTTCTGGAGGCATACGGAGATGTCTTTAAACGGGGCAATCCCTGAATGTCCAGTTGGTTTCCCTTGGTACCCTTTACCCGACACATCCGGGGGCTTTCTTTCCAAAGACCGCCCAAGATGGTACCCCCAACACATCCGAATAAATTGGGGCTTTCTTTTGAAAACCGCCCAAAAAAAAGTGGTTCCCCTTTTCAGCCAAAGCCACCCCCCCCCCCTCCCCCGGCTCTCCGAGTCGGCCTCCGGAGCGCTGCTCCAAGTCAAGCACCTCCTGCAGCACCGCCCGCTCCTGTGCGATTGCGAGCGAAATCGACCCCCGTTTGGTTGGAGTGGTCCAGGGGACACACGAGGAATCCAACCTTCTTTTGCGAAACACAAGGAATTCGACCTTTTTTGGGGGCCCCTACTGTGGATGGACGACATCCTGGGTCCCTACTGTGGATGGACGACATCCTGCACCACTTTGAAACTATGGTTGAAACCATTGTTTGCCGGTATTTATTGGGGAATCGAATCATTCCAGGAGTTCTTAGGTGGTGCAGGATTCTGTCCATCCACAGTATTTTGAGAACCTTCTTTTTCTTCGGACGTCCCTATTTTGAGAACCCCCCCCCCCCCGACATTTCCAGGCGAATACCCAGAAGAATACCTCACAGGATCTGCAGAAATGCCTGGCCCTCCCAGAACGGTGCACTTGAGATGCGAGCGCTGCTTTGAATCCCCAGTAAATCTATCTGGAGGCTACTGTTCCACTTTGTCTTGTTATTGTTTTTGTCTTTTAGTTTGTGTTTTGTTTTTTGTTTTTCTTCCTTTCGGGGGGGGGGGGGGGTGGAAGGACTGCGACCGGTTGGAGGGCTATCACATCTTGACATAGGCCACTTGAAACATCAACACAACCTCCTGAGGTTCTTCCCGAAACACACGCACTCCGTTTTAGGGGGCCCCACTGTGGATGACGAAATCCTGCACCACTTTGAAACAGGGATCCTTACATTATACACCTGAACATTGCCTTGTAAATGGTGGTGTCCCTTTATTTTGGCGGAAAAAGCCATGTTTCAAAAGGTTGCAAAATGTATCTTTTAAGGAGCCCTGCTTTGAAACCATTCTTGAAACCATTCTTGAAACCATTGTTTGCTGGTGTTTATTGGGGATTGGGCTGTGCTCGGTCCATTTCTCGGCTTCGCGTCCTCCGCTTCGAGCTCGGCCAAGCGCACCGTGTCCGGCCCCGGCAGCGGCGCCGCCGGCGCCGGCGCCGAATTCCGCAGGGCGAGGCTGGGGGCCGCAGCGTAGGCCGGCGAAGCGGCCGGCCTCAGGCGTCCGTTTTGGGAAACTACGTGGGTGTGGCTGAAAAAGAAAAAATTAACAGCTGGGGGTACGCAGGGTTTTAAGCTTTGGTTCCATTCACCAAGGTGCCATTGTTTGGAGCCATAGCCACATGGAAGTGGACCTTTTGGGCCTCCCCGAAAGGCAAGTAGTCTTCCAAACCCTGCCAGCTTCCATGCTTGTTGAGGGTAGCTTGATCATTCCCACGGTGGATGTGTAATCAAGGGGAAAAACCTGGTGAACCCCGTAGGCTTGCATTTAGAAGATTGCTCCGCAAAGTTTGTAGAGTTCGCCCTGTCTGCGACTTCCGGCCCCTCCGCCTTTGAGGCTCCGTCACTGTCGGCTGCGTCGACAGCGGGAAGTTCGCGATTGGTGGCACGCCCGCCTGAGCCGCGGTCCCAAAGTTTGGCACTCCCCGCCCACCCGGATCTGAGACATGGCCGGTCTGGGCACATCTTCGGGGGTTCCCTTTTGAGGTTGGTTTGAAGGAAAACGCCTGTATGGGTAGGTCCGGGTACATCGTTTTTGAACCGGGGTGCCCGTTTGAAACGAAAGGAAAGCCGCCCACGTTGAGTCGTTCAGACCCCCTCCCCCTCCCGCGCCCGCGTTGGTGACAAACCGACACCTTATCTGAGCAGTGAAGGTGCGCTGGGGAACTGGGTATGGTTCTGGTTCTGGGGGGAGAAGTCGCCTAAGTGGGACTCCCATCTTCATGGCGACTTTGTCACTTTAAACGGGGTCAGTTTGGTGTCGTAGAAAGTGGCCCGAACGCCCACCCCCCCCATTTCCCACACCCATGGAACCAACATGTCCGCTAGCTATCGTGGTCTAGTTGCAATGGGGAACCTCCTGTGTCTTTGAGGACAAGTTGCCCTCTGAAAGGTAACTCGTCCCAAGTGTCGCTTGACATTACGCATGCTGGGGTGGCAAAATGAGGTTGCATGGTTGGGAAAATGGCCGTTTCTGTGATACTGACGGGGCATTCCCAAGACCATTTGATCACGTTGCAGGAGGCCCTTGGTACCACAGCAAATGGTTGCTAAACCTTGATGTTCAACTGCAGGGTCATTATGTCCCCCCAAAACAATGCCATGTAGGATAAAACCTTTAAAAGGCCTTGAAACTGCAATGTGTGAGCCTTCCAACATGGGGAAAGATGAGGGGTCACTATGTGCCATTTGCTGACAGCTAAGAGCATCCTGCCTGAGGCATCTGGAACGGCTGTACGTCCTGGCAACTTGGAGCGGGATTCCGGTTCAAGGAAGCCAAATGGAGGATGGTTGTTCTTGGGGTCATTACTTCATTCCCTGCTGAGAATCGGCATTTTGAAGACATGTAAATCATTCAATCATGCCTTTCACTTCAATCTGCAACGCACGAGCCCACTAGACAATCTCTTTCCTGGCTAGCATGCAAATCAAGTTGGAACCCAAAATAAAGGACACGACGACGCCTTTTGGGGGTTAATCCGGGCAACACTATTCAAACACCTGAAATAAGGAACCCGCAAGTTCCATTGCCAACACCCTGCGACACCATGAAAACCCAAGGGGTGTACTCGAATTGATGTAAATAATCAAAAGGGCGGATATCCGCACCTATTGTTGAGACTGCTCCCACTAATCTGCGTCTAAGGTGTTGACTGAGGTCCCAGATACTTGCAGGAATCTCACTTCTCGTTTGCCAAGAGATGCTTCTGAGAAAACCAACACAAGAGCCACAGGGAAACACCTGACTCCAGGAGCCCCTTGGACCCTAAATATGGTCAAATCGTGAGGTCTTGGGCTCCTAGGGTGACGTTTCAAGAAACCACGTCAAGAACGGGAACTCTGACAAGCCGGCCGCTTCGCCTCGGGCGGCTGCCAAGGCTGGGTGCCTGGTGCCAGGCGTCCCGGAGAGTTCCCCAGCTCACTGGCCCCAAAGAAAACGCGGGGATTGGGTATTCGGGACCTCCCAAAGATGTGGGCCAAAGTGGGAAAACACGAAGCTCGGGTTGGGCAGGTGGGCATGGGTCAAAATTAAACCACCAGGGGACCGCAGGTTTTAGTCCTTGGTTCAATTTAACAGGGTTCCATTTTGGGGTTTCCTATTTCTGACCCACAGGTGAGCATGACCTGCCAGGACTGGAAAGGGGAGTCGTCTCCCGCAAGACCGGGCGTCGACATCGCAAGAAGCACCCCCAAAAGGGCCAGACTGAAAGAAACTTTAAAGCCATGGCTAGCCACCACTCGGACTCGGGCTCGCTGCCGGAAACTTGCTCCGCACCCAGGAACATGCCCAGCGGCTCCCTGAGACCTCGCCAAAACCTCTTGGAAACCTCTGCAGTCCAGGCGACTTGAAACCGCTTTGAAGATACTTCGGCAAACCGAGCAAGCCGCGCTGCGCGCAGACAATGCAAGCACACACTCTCATGCCCAGCAACACATTCTGCCTTCTTGGCCCCCCCTTCACCTCAAGTTGCATTTCCCTGCAACGCAAAAGCCGCCAGTTCCCATGCCTCTCACAAATCTGCTCTCGCTCCAGAAAAGCCACAGGCCGCTTTGGCGATGCTTGGACAGCCCAGTTACAAGCCGCCAATACTGTTCGCTTACAAATCTTGCCTTCCCCCCCCCCCCGCCCCCAACACCTCAAGTTGGATTAACAGCAGGGCACAGCAAGGCAAATTCCACCTCTTCAAACCACAAAATCGTTCTCTTTCCACAAAACCCACATGTTGCAAGCTAGAGTGACGCCGGAGCTCGTGATACTGAACTCTGCCGTTCAAGAGACTTGACGCCGCTTTGGCGATGCTTGGACAGCCCAGTTACAAGCCGCATTGGCCTGCAGGCAACACAGGCACCGCTGAACCTCCCACACCCTGCAGTTTGTCCCAATACTGTTCGCTTACAAATCTTGCCTTCCCCCCCCCCCGCCCCCAACACCTCAAGTTGCATTAACAGCAGGGCACAGCAAGGCAAATTCCGCCTCTTCAAACCACAAAATCGTTCTCTTTCCACAAAACCCACATGTTGCAAGCTAGAGTGACGCCGGAGCTCGTGATACTGAACTCTGCCGTTCAAGAGACTTGACGCCGCTTTGGCGATGCTTGGACAGCCCAGTTACAAGCCGCATTGGCATGCAGGCAACCCAGGCACCGCTGAACCTCCCACACCCTGCAGCTTGTCCCAATACTGTTCGCTGCCACTGTTCGCTTACAAATCTTGGCTTCCCCCCCCCCCCCCGCCCCCAACACCTCAAGTTGGATTAACAGCAGGGCACAGCAAGGCAAATTCCGCCTCTTCAAACCACAAAATCGTTCTCTTTCCAGGAAAGCCACATGTTGCAAGCTAGAGTGACGCCGGAGCTCGTGATACTGAACTCTGCCGTTCAAGAGACTTGATGCCGCTTTGGCGATGCTTGGACAGCCCAGTTACAAGCCGCATTGGCCTGCAGGCAACACAGGCACCGCTGAACCTCCCACACCCTGCAGTTTGTCCCAATACTGTTCGCTTACAAATCTTGCCTTCCCCCCCCCGCCCCCAACACCTCAAGTTGCATTGACAGCAGGGCACAGCAAGGCAAATTCCGCCTCTTCAAACCACAAAATCGTTCTCTTTCCACAAAACCCACATGTTGCAAGCTAGAGTGACGCCGGAGCTCGTGATACTGAACTCTGCCGTTCAAGAGACTTGACGCCGCTTTGGCGATGCTTGGACAGCCCAGTTACAAGCCGCATTGGCATGCAGGCAACCCAGGCACCGCTGAACCTCCCACACCCTGCAGCTTGTCCCAATACTGTTCGCTGCCACTGTTCGCTTACAAATCTTGGCTTCCCCCCCCCCCCCCGCCCCCAACACCTCAAGTTGGATTAACAGCAGGGCACAGCAAGGCAAATTCCGCCTCTTCAAACCACAAAATCGTTCTCTTTCCAGGAAAGCCACATGTTGCAAGCTAGAGTGACGCCGGAGCTCGGGCACTGAACTCTGCCGTTCAAGAGACTTGACGCCGCTTTGGCGATGCTTGGACAGCCCAGTTACAAGCCGCATTGGCCTGCAGGCAACACAAGCACCGCGGAACCACCCACACCCAACAACTTTTTCCAGTACCGTTTGCTTACAAATTCCGCCTATTTCAACCACAAAATGGTTCTCTTTTCAGAAAAGCCACATGTTGCAAGCTAGAGTGACGCCGGAGCTCGTGATACTGGACTCTGCCGCTCAAGAGACATGACTCTGCTTTGGCGATGCTTGGACAGCCAAGTTACAAGCCGCATTGGCCTGCAGGCAACACAGGCACCGCCGAACCTCCCACACCCAGCAACTTGTCCCAATACTGTTCGCTTACAATTCTTGCCTTCGCGCCCCCTCCCCACCCTCCACCTCAAGTTGCATTGACAGCAGGGCACAGCAAGGCAAATTCCGTTTTTCTCAAACCACAAAATCGTTCTCCTTCAAGGGAAGCCACATGTTGCAAGCTAGAGTGACGCCGGAGCTCGTGATACTGAACTCTGCCGTTCAAGAGACTTGACGCCGCTTTGGCGATGCTTGGACAGCCCAGTTACAAGCCGCATTGGCATGCAGGCAACACAGGCACCGCTGAACCTCCCACACCCAGGGACAATACTGTTCGCTTACAATTCTTGCCTTCGTGCCCCCTCCACCCTCCACCTCAAGTTACATTAACAGCAGGGCACAGCAAGGCAAATTCTGCCTCTTCCAACCACAAAATCGTTCTCTTTCCAGGAAAGCCACATGTTGCAAGCTAGAGTGACGCCGGAGCTCGGGCACTGAACTCTGCCGTTCAAGAGACTTGACGCCGCTTTGGCGATGCTTGGACAGCCCAGTTACAAGCCGCATTGGCCTGCAGGCAACACAAGCACCGCGGAACCACCCACACCCAACAACTTGTCCCAGTACCGTTCGCTTACAAATTCTGCCTATTTCAACCACAAAATCGTTCTCTTTTCAGAAAAGCCACATGTTGCAAGCTAGAGTGACGCCGGAGCTCGTGATACTGAACTCTGCCGTTCAAGAGACTTGATGCCGCTTTGGCGATGCTTGGACAGCCCAGTTACAAGCCGCATTGGCCTGCAGGCAACACAGGCACCGCTGAATTTTCCACACCCAGCAACTTGTCCCACGCCTCTTTCAACCACAAAATCGTTCTCTTTTCAGAAAAGCCACATGTTGCAAGCTAGAGTGACGCCGGAGCTCGTGATAGTGAACTCTGTTGTTCAAGAGACTTGACACCGCTTTGGGGATGCTTGGACAGCCCAGTTACAAGCCGCATTGGCCTGCAGGCAACACAAGCACCGCTGAACCTTCCACACCCAGCAACTTGTCCCAATACCGTTCGCTTACAATTTCCGCCTCTTCCAGCCACAAAAGCGTTCTCTTTCCGGGAAAGCAACATGTTGCAAGCTATACTCAGCTCTGCCGTTCAAGAGGTTTGGCGATGCTTGGACAGCCAAGTTACAAGCCGCATTGGCCTGCAGGCAACACAGGCACCGCTGAACCTCCCACACCCAGCAACTTGTCCCAATACTGTTCGCTTACAATTCTTGCCTTCGCGCCCCCTCCCCACCCTCCACCTCAAGTTGCATTGACAGCAGGGCACAGCAAGGCAAATTCCGCCTCTTCTCAAACCACAAAATCGTTCTCTTTCAAGGAAAGCCACATGTTGCAAGCTAGAGTGACGCCGGAGCTCGTGATACTGAACTTTGCCGTTCAAGAGACTTGACACCGCTTTGGCGATGCTTGGACAGCCCAATTACAAGCCGCATTGGCCTGCAGGCAACACAAGCACCGCTGAACCTCTCACACCCAGCAACTTGTGCTGTGGAGACACGTCTCACATGCTTCTCGCCATTGGTATCATCGGGCCTTTTCTGCCCAGTGCCACAGTTTCTTTGTTGTCTCTTACGGTAGCAAATGCCCAGGCTGGGCGAATACGGCAACAAACGCATGCGACTAAGCATTTGGCTTGCTGACAATTCTTGCCTAATACGCTCCCAAAAGGCCCACCTTGCGCATGAAATCAGCTGTCAGGCTCCACGGGCAGAGACCAAAGGCCAAAGACACTCGAGGTGCATGGGCCACGTCACATCTCTATTTGGACTCTTGCAAGCAGCTGAGCAGCTGCTGTGTCGGTTTCTGCTTCTTTCTTTTGGGCTTTTGCTTTTGCTTGTGCGTCCAAGACTGGCTCCCTGGCTTCGCAGTTCCAATGCGGATCCCTTCCGCACCCGGCGCCTATTTCAGCATCCAGGTAGCGGCCCCAAGGCTGCTCCAAATCCTGGGCGCCAACCAGTCCTTGACCTTCACATCTTTGAGCGGCCTCTGTTGAAAGGCTCAAGCGTGCCAAATGGGAGGCCCTCGTAGGCCCAAAACAGGAACCCGCGACGGCTTTTCGTCGTCCCCTTCTGTCCTCCCTTTTTGTCCACAAGTTGTTTAACCTTAATCTCCCCTATCTCCCAACAGACTCGCCCTCCAACTCTCAAGCAACAAATACAAGTGTGTTGTAAGGTCGTCGAAAACACCGAAAGCAGAGGCTGATGGTTTTTCCTCTGGCACTCTGGCTTCAACAGAGAAGCGGGATTGAGTGAGAGCAGCGAGGGAGGAAGATTTCTGCTTTGGGTAACTCGTCCCAGACCTTCCCTTCTCCTTGCCTTCCCCCAGTCTCTTGGTCCAGGTGCCTGTTTGGAAGCATTGGGATACGTCTTCAAAACAACCATTTTTGGGGGGGGCGGGGTCCCCAAAAAAAGGAGGGCACTGGCAAATGATTCGAAACAAACTGAAGGCGGGGCGCCCAAGGACACCTGTTCTGCTCTCAAATCATGATTTCCCTTCCCCAGTGAGCCATTCTATTTGGGGCTTGATCACGTGGAACCCACCAAAAAGGGTTCAGAGAGTGCCATTGTGCAGCAGGGCCTGGCCTCCTTTTGGTTGCCTTCTGAAAATTAGGGTACCCAATCAACCAGAGGACACCGACAAGAAGGAAAAAACTGAGTCACAAATCAAAACCCGGTCCTGAGCGGGTTTACAAGTCAAGTAAAGAATCGAGAGGCCGGAACTCCGCACTTACTTCTGGTTGGGGTTGTCCTTTCTATCCAGGCCTTCACTTGTCGAGTTGGAACATATTTCGGGTTGGTACTGTCCTCCCTAACCTTCACTTACCGAACATGGATGAAGCTTGGCTCTGGGTTTTCCCCAAGTGGGTATGAATGGGTCAAAAAGAAATCACCACGACCGGGCAACCCATTTTGGGGCTTCCCGATTTTCGACCCAAGTCGGAAACCTCCAGAAAATGCGGGAATGAACCCAGGCTTTGCTCCCCCTAAGGTCTTTTTCTTGGGGTCTTTGACTCCATGTCTCATTCCCCGCCGATCCCTCGAACGCACGTCTCCGCACGTCTCCGCACGCCACCCGCGTGCGCTCACGTCTCCCAAGCCCCGGGCCCACTCGAGGATCGGCAGCTTGAGGCCCAGAGCCTTCAGCTCCGCCGCCGCCAGGCTCGAGGGCTGCACCCGCGGGTGGCTCCTCGCCGACCGGCCAGGGCCGAAGGACCCGGAAAAGGAGGGGCGGCCTGGGGGACTTGTTGGTCGAAACGGGAGCTTTCGGGAGAAAACTCGTGTTTGCGGTGCTGTTTGGGGTGCTATTTGGGGTGCTATTTGGGGCGCTGTGGTGATGGCGCGCTGGGTGCTCTGGGAGTGCTGTTTGGGGGTGCTGTTCGGGGTTGGCACGGTGTTCGGGAGCATGCAGATGGCGCAGGTGCTCTTCGGGGGGCATGCATGTCGCTATTTGGGGTCGATACTGGTGTAATTTGATGATCGCCATGATGATGATCACGATGATGATGATGATGATGATGATGATGATGATGATGATGATGATGATGATGATGATGATGATGATGATGATGATGATGATGATGATGATGATGATGATGATGATGATGAGGATGAGGATGAGGATGATGAGGATGAGGATGAGGATGAGGATGAGGATGAGGATGAGGAGGAGGAGGAGGATGAGGATGAGGAGGAGGATGGTGATGATGAATCTTCCGTTATGCTCATGTGGGTGTGTGGGCAGAACAAGGGGTTTGGAGTGAAGATGAGTTGCGTTTGTTTTGTGTTTTCTTGCCCCTTGAGAAGTCGAAACGAAGTTGAGAGGGTACATGCATGATACCCTCAAAAGAGACACGCAATTCAGTTTGCTTTTCAACGGAAAGGGTGGCCCATGAACAGGGAACAGACACATAGTCTTTTGCTGGACGATTCTGAGGTTTCCGCGGGACGGCTTGAGCGGTCCCGGTGGTACCCGGGGGAGTTGATCCACCCCAACTTGTTGGTCCAACTATGTTCGGGTAGTGTGCGCGGCTCCATACCGTCGCCCGAGTCCCCTTTAGCTACCCCTCGAGAAAGTCGCTCCAAAGGGACCCGAACCCTGCCAGCCCCTAGCGCTCCTCAGAAGCCTCCGCACCGCAGCATCCGCCGGACCCTCCGCCAACTCCGGCACCACCATTGGCGTGGGAAATCTCACCAAGTCCCGTGACCCGGTCCCACTCGAGAAATGGGCCAGGACCTCTTCAGACAGCTTGAAATTGCCCTATGTCCCCAAACCAGGGCTTGCTCATGGAAACCGAGTGGGGCTGAGCACCCGGGATGAGTTCCTTGCTCGGCTGCCCTGACGACCTAGCGCTTGAGCCCAAGCTCGGGGCGATGGGAAGTCCGCTGGATTAAGCATAGGGGTCCCTTCTTCGCTCACAAAAACCTTGGTACAGGCAGACCTACAATTTGAATCAATTTGAGGGATCAAAGGTGCACTCCACGCCGCGCGTCAAACCGGGCCATCTTTGTCATGCGACGGAGCTCGTGCAGCCCAGCGCCGCCCTTGCCATGGGCAATGGATGGCGCAGCTGAAGGAGGGCGAAGGCTGGAGAACGGACCGCGCTTCGCTTCGTTGGATGCAGGGAAGATGGCCACTCCTTGCGCCGGGGACCAAGGCCTGGAGATCTTGAGCGTGTTGCCAGTGCCGGAGAGCCACGGAAGGTGCGTCGCTTTGGGGCTTACATCGAGTCGACGGCCTCGCTCAGTACCTGGGCGATCACCTCCTGGTGCGGCCTTTGCCAGATCTCCTCTTCTACCTGCAATTCCCACTCCGAATCAGAAAATGAATCTTGGTTGGTGCCACAAGCAGGCTGAAGCAAAATCAAAGGATCAATCTTCCCTCCAATCATGGAAGTGGGGGGGCCGCTTGTAAATGACTTAACAGACTTGGCAGTCTTCGCACAATTTGAGGGCCCAAATCAGCATTCAGCGGACCTCCAAGTGGCACCAGCTGACAATGTGCTCCATAACCCGCCGCAGGTTTTGACCATTCAGCAGCTGCCCCGCAAAGCCCTCGGTGGTTGTCAGGTGGTACCTTGACCAAAGCACCAACTGCAAAAGCTGTGCTTCTGGTCAATTGGAGAATCCAAAACCCAGGACCCCAAAAAGATGCCAAAGGCGAAACAGCCGAGTCCAGCAACGTTTGGTGCCACCAGTGCCCCGGGAAGATCAAGGTCTCCCCGGGCTGCTGCAGATACTCCAAGCACGGGCCCTCGGATCAACGGGCTTGTCAGGGGGTTTGCATTCAGGAAAGCAAGAAGGGCACCCTCAAACCCCTGCAACGTGCACAAAAGACAAGAGGCCCTTTGACTTTGCAAGAGAGGCGCACAACAGTTCAACCCAAACAGTTGTAAGCAACCACGTTTGGGCATGTGTTCTTGCAGCTACTCTCGGCTCTCCAAATTCTCATGACGAGTCTCCCATCTGACTGGCGCAAAACCAAAAAACACAAACGCAAAGCACGACGCGCGCCCTTCAAGAACACGGCCCGCCCTCCCAAACTCCCCCCCAAAAAAAAAAACAACCCCCCACTTAGCAAAGGCACCAGGTCCTCCTGAAAGCTGTCCTTGGCGCTGCCGCGCCCGCAGCCGATGGCGCACAGCTCCCCGCGGCCCACCCCGAAGGGCCGCGGCACCGCGCCGAAGCGAGGCTCAGCATCGCAAGCGCTCCGGCCCGCGGGGAAGAAGCGCCAGAGCTTGCGGCCGCGAAGCAAGCAGTTCCAGCCTCAAGGGCCAAAAGGTGATTTTGAAACTCACCGAAGGAACGACACAGAAGTAGAGCACCACAACAGAATCCGCTGGTTTTGGTGAAAGCCAGCTGGGGCCACATTTGCCGTCTGGTGCTGCAATCGAGAATGCTGCTGGATGATTTAGGTCGTGCAAGGCACCTTGCTTCGATAATGCTGCTGGATGATTTAGGTCGTGCAAGGCACCTTGCTTCGATAATGCTGCTGGATGATTTAGGTCGTGTAAGGCACCTTGCTTCGATACTGAGATTCATGCTCAGACAGTCAACTTGTCCCTTACAGATGCCTCAAACAAATCAGAATCATGCATGCGTCCGCTGTTAATGTCAACAGGGCGTGCCACGGTCTGAGCCTGTTAAGTACCACCAGCATCCCGGACATTAGCAGCATCACCTGCGTCATCAGCACTACCAGCACAAGTATCACCATCACCACCAACCTCATCAACATCACTTGCTCTCTCTCTCTCTCTCTCCTTCTCTTTTTCTCTCTGCATTTGCAAGTACACATTCCAGTATGTGTTGAAATTGGCATCATGTTTCCCGCTAACCATGCAAAGTCGGTCTTCAACTTTGGCGCCTTCCCGCCTGTCCAAGCCAGAGGGTCTGCATGCAGGTCAGATCTGGCGCCGACACCTCCCAAGATCAAACAGAGTGGGGATGGCTGCCAGCTGGGAGGGAAGAGGTGGAACCAGTCACCTCGGTGCGACGTCACCTCAACCGTGTGATCAAGACTTTGAACGAAGCGCATCATTCCGCCTTCTCAAATGTCTTCAAGTGGCAGACCCACGTCACGGAAGCCGCCAAACAACGAGGAGCCCCAAAAACAGGGAAGCAATAAACTCCGTGCCGTACCAGTGGCTCTGCAGGTACGCGGGCGCTTGCTCCAAGATGCGCTGTGCGAAGGGCGCCAGCAATGTCTCGTCCATCAGCAGCACGCTATCCTCGCCGCGGGACTCGGCGAGGAGCGTCTGGACCTCCGCCAGCGCGGCCCCAGACTTTACCTCAGACGGACTCACCCGGTGGAGTAGGGAATTCATCTCCCCCAACAGTGAAGGAACGTTCAAATTGCACTTCCCCCATTCCACCAGGGGGTTAGTCATCCTGAGTTCGTGTGAAACCACTGATCAAGACATGTTCTACCATGACTTTGTGAAAGGGCAAAGCCATACGACGTTGCCCAAGCTTGACCCAGCTGCCGGCTCCTTCCCGGCCGTCATCCGCTTGAACTGCACCTCGCAGCGTTGGTCAGACACGGCCGCGGCGAGGCTCTCACGCACGGAGGCACCCCCAAAGGTCTCCCTCAGCACCAGAACCTCAGTTGTTCAGTGACCCTGGAAAAAAGGAACCCTTTTTTGGGAAGACCATTTTTAGTGGGGCAGCCACCCAAAAAAAGGAAAAAGGGTGCCACTGAACACTGAGGAACTGTCTGGCCATCGTCTTGAGAAGCCGCATCTTCCAGCGCGACGGGGAGAATACGGCACATGCGTTTTCGCGCATATGCTTGAAGCTTCAAGTGTGTTTTGTTTTTGTTACCCGCCTCCATTCAGGCATGCCATCTACAAAGCTTCACACATCACTGCAAGATATTTGTTGAGAAAGATTCGGAGGTGTGTTGGGACCATTGTCATCGAAGTACCTCAGAAGGCATGCTTTCTGATGTCCAGTTTGCATTCGGATGGTCAATGCACATTGTGTCCTTGCGTGTGGCAGCGTTTGCTAGTGACAGCTCAGGAGGGCATCAAGTCAGAGTCCAAGAAATCCCCCTGCTTGAATTGCGACATCCTACCACCCTGACCAATCTCATACTATGCCTTCAACTGACACATCACTTTTGAGGAGGTGCTATGACAATTTTAGGAGCCGGTGAGTCCAAAGAACAGGACCCTTCTCGCTGAGGCCTTTGGCGCGCTTGTCCAAAAGCTGTTTTTTTGTGTTTTCTCGGGGAGGGGGGGGGGGGGTTCCAACACATGCGGAACAAAAAAAGCAAAGGCGGGTGTCCTTATGGTGTCCCTTTGCGCCAAGCTTTAAAAAGGTACCCCAACTGACAGGGGATCCCTTCAAAAGGAACTTGATCTTCCAGGTACCTCCCCACAGGTGCCATGTTAGTTGGAAGCGTACACTCAAAAGACACGCACCTCTTTCCCTTTTCCTCGCCGTGAAGGTGAGCACGGCGGCCGCTTCAGAGGCGCCGAGGCTCCCTTCGAGAGAATCACGAACGACTTTTGCTCAAATCAAATGAGTTGACCCCTTTTTGGATGTGTTTTAAAGGAAACCAAAAGGAACCGCCTACGTGGAAGGGTCCCCTGTTTTAAGACACACCCAAATATTTGTTCACCCCATGCACCCAAATATGTTTTTCTGCTTGGGAAAAAGAGATGTTTGCTCACCAGCTTTGGAGATGCTAAAAGGCCCCCTCCACCCGGACGCGGACAAATGTGTGAGCAAAAGTCAGATATCCGGTGATTTTTGCCAACCTCCGGTCACGAAAGAGACCCGGCCAAAAGAAGCTGCAGCTGCTGCCTAGGAGAAAAGTACAGAAGATGAAACCTATCAAGTAATCAATTAGGGGATGAAGTATCCTTCAATAGATCCAGAATTAATAAGAGCAATGATTCAAACCTATCCAGAAGTCGCAAATTGCAATTCGGGGAAGTTCCTGGTGTGCCGCGGTGAAAGCTGGCCAATAGTTCACCGGTTCTCTCATGAAGTTGTCCAAAGGCTGGCGTGAACATGGGATCGACACGAACGGCCGATTGAGACGTTCAGCCTATGAACACGAGCAAGCCGCAGCATGCTGATGTGATTCTGTAAGAGTCATTACTAATGACTGAAAGCTCTGTGAAAGACCTCGGTCCCACAGTGCGAATTCGGCACGCGGTGTTTTGCACACCCGCTCAAATGGTCGCGTTGCAACTTACCAGGCTTTCTTCCTGGCTCGCGGAGTTGGAGAAAGGCACATTGCCACCCCTGACTATTGGCTTTTCCAGTAACGGCGTCAATTCTATGACCATCACGCCTTCTTCCTGGGAGGGGTGCTTTATCACAAGGGAGGTATCCGTGGTTACTTGATTGGAGGGCCGACAGACAGTGCCAAGCAGGGGGATCGACTGAAATGAGTGGCTTGCCTGTGCTTTCCCGTTGAAACAACCCCAAGAATGGCAACAACAGAAAAGACACACCCATGTATATCACCAGGCATGTCTAAACACTGCCCTATTGAGGGGACAAGGGCAGGGAACCACTTCGGGACACTTGTATCAGGCAGGGAAGGAGCGGCAACCTGGCCTCAAGAAAATCCAAACGGACAAAGGGCATCCACCAAGGTCCAGATTGCGAGTACCCTGCCGCATTCTTGAAAATCGAGTCGTAAACGCGGCACATTGTGAGGCCCCCCTGACATATCTGCACGCAAAAAGGAAACCTGGCATGCAAGGTTTCGGTCCTGAACTCGTTGTGGATATCTTGCTTGTCCTTGCGTGGCCTCGGTTGGGAAAGCGAGTCTGTGCCAATGATCGGCAAGCCTCAGCCAGTCGCTCGCGCCTTGGAAAAGAGAACTCAACTTCGGGCAAGCCTTCCACTCAGCCACCACTCTGGTCATCAGAGATGCCTACTTAAAGCTTCTGACAAAGCCACAAGGGTGAATTTTGACACGGACTGCTTTGAAGCGCATCCCAGCGGCTTCTGCAGACCCTTGGCGAGCTTGCCCTGGCAAGAGGAAATGTGTTTGGCTCGGGAGTAATGGCGAAACTTGAGCATCAAGATTGGGCACCCACTTGGATTTCTGAATTGCAAACCAAAAAGAGGTTGGGGGCCTCCGTCGGCAGCTTGGCCGATGGTTGATGACAAGCGCCCTCAGCTTAGGCCAACTTCTGCTCCCTGCTGGGGAAGTCCGAGCGCAACCCCGGGGGTACTGATCAATCAACAACCCCAATTTCTACCCCCGGAAGGCAGCCCTCACAACTCACAACTTCCTCTTGCCAAGACTGGCAAGAAGTCTCCCTCCTCACGGAAACACAAACCACATCTCTCCAATGACTAGATGCCGGGAGAAAGCCATTCTCATTCCGCAAGGCTGATGATTTGGATGAGCGAGCGCCACGGCTGACAGTGGGTGAGACAGCGTTGTGCCCCCCCGCCCCCCCCTCGAGTCTGGGTCCAAAGTAGCCAGCCAGCTAGCCAGCTGATAGCGATATCATCTTCCAAGCGACCACTCACACGTTGTGGCACATTTTTTGGGGAAACGTGTCTCAACCCCAAAGTAGCATCTACTTGTTGTGGAGGTTGACAGAGTCCATCGCAGGAGGACGAACTCTTGTTGACAGTGCGTTCGATGAAACTGATGTTGGCACCGCTGGAAATTGTCAACAAAAGGACAGGTCCGATACAACAATCATCCGGTCAAATTCAGCTTTGTGCAAATTCCTCCCCTTGCTCGCAAGCGGGTTTGAGGTTGAGCAAATCCACTCTAGGGTTCATGTTCACTGCGCCAAAAGGGCCCTCGCTGAAGCGGCCAACATGCTCCGAAGCTGTCCACCACGCAGGTGTTCGCTGGACGAAAGCCCAGCCCTCTGCCACGCCACTCTAACATGCCGCAGCTGTTCAAAGAAGGCCGAGGCAACACTTGATACAACTGTGGGCCTCGAAGGCTTGATCCTTGACACACCAACAAGTCAAAGATGAAACGCAGACCCGCGAAGCGCACGCGCCCGTGCTTGCCGCGCCTCCAAGAGCGGAGCCCTGAGGTCGGAACGCCGCACGACTACGAGGCGTTCTAGGTGTCAAAAGTGGTCTTGCCACGAGATGTGTTTACACAACAGTCTGGAAACCGGCTTTCATCAGTGCCTGATCGATATATTAATCGATTGCTGCCAATAAGAGGCGACACAATGCCTTTCAGTACAGGCGAGACCCCACTTTACTGCCAAGGTGTCACCACGATGCAAGCACTTCATTCACGCAAAAAGGGCAAATTGGGAATTGGGACAAAGGCTGTCGTTCAACAAGTGTTCTCGAACAAATAGTACAAGCCCAGCTTGGCAAGAAACCAGCCAGCCCACCCACCCAACCAAACCAAACCAAACCAAACCAATCCAATCCAATCCAACCCAACCAGCCAACCCAGCCAGCCAACGCAGCCAGCCAACCAGCCAACCATCCAAACCACCTTGCATTTTTAGGTGGTCCTTTCCGACCTGCTGTGCTGATTGCCCAGAAACAGCCATCAAACAAGTCCGGGATTTGTAAAAACAAGGTACCCGCGCCAAGTTGTCGGCTACAAGAGAAAACTGCCAAACTCGCAGGGGCTCCTATAGGTGCGGGTTCCAAAACAAACCCAAGAAGACTGCTTCCACCCAGAGGCAAAGGTTAAGGTTAAGTCTTCATTCCTCAACTGCCGCTTCCCTGTCCGCCGCTTGTCTCCCCGCTGCCTCTGCTCGTCCTCTTCCTTCAACAGCTTCCTGTGCCTCGCAGAGCCCAAGGACAGGCAGCAATTGCGGCTTTCCCATGGAAGGTAGCCCTCTTTTTGGCTCCAAGCAGAGAGAAAAGTACGTCCCTCTTGAAGCCACGAAGTGTTGGACCCCAAAACCACAAAGGATTCGAAGCGCTCCAGCAATCACAGCAACCCTGCCGCCTGTTTTGGGCAAGCACCTCCCCCAACGTGGCAAAACAAGCGCAAGACGTGAAAATCTCAGGAGAGATTGCCTGCGGAACCTCAAGATCCCAAGCTGGGGCCAAAAGCTCAAGACTCCTCAAGACAGTCTGGCAGGTGACCCAGTGTTTGCTCTCGAGCTACTTAGAAAGGGGCCTTCTCGCTGTTGTGCAAAGGCAGGCTGGGCATAGCTGGACCATGCTTCACGGCATGAACATTTAAGTTGCAAGCGGGGGCTCCACTCATGCCAGGGCCATTCGCTCAGGTCAAACAAACTTTTCACCTGCACCTGCCATGTGCATTGAATTAGATTGGTCGCCAGCCCAAATACCAAATGCTCACCAGGCAAAAAAGCAACCTGGAAGGATTCAACCAGAGGTTTCCCTTCCATTCACCGTCGGCGTTCTTGCTTTCTCATCGAAAATTCCAGAGTTGGCCGTCCCACCTCAGCGTCAGTGACAACAAACATCTCCGTGAAACTCCTCTTGAAACAGGCCGTTCTCTGAGATGCCCAGTGGCCACGCGGAAGAAAAAAAAGGACACCCTTTTTTGGTTGGTTGACTTTGAAGGGGAACCCTTCCCCCCACCAAAAAAAAAAGGGAAAAAAGGGGCACCACCGGGCAACCGGGTTCTTTTCGATTTCAGACCCCGCGATCGGGGGAAAACTCGCCCCGGCGAAAGGCGCTCCAAAGCGAAAGGCGCTGGGCCGCCCAACACCTCCACCTCCTTCTGCAGGACCTTGATGCGGTCAGCCTCGGGTGCGGAGACCCTGAAACTTGGAATCTGAGGTACACACAAATAATGGGTTCGATGCTGGCCCAGATTTCGTCTACCAGATATCACTCTCTTTTTTTTCTGAGAGAAGACCTTCCTCAAAGATCCGCACATGTGGTCTGCAGTGGTTCCACGGCTTCTCGGTCCCAGGCCAAAATGCCCAAATGCAAGTTGTCCGGTTTGAACCACCCCCGGGCCAGTAGAACCCAGCGAGAACGATCAGGCTGGACATCCTTCAATGCCTCATGCGCAGAGGGTGCCCGGACAGGACTGAGACCCTCAGTCAAAATGAGCGCAACAACCTGACCAGGGCCTCCTGTAAGGTTGGCACAGCAAGGTCACCGAAAACACCAGTAAGTAGCAACTTCTATGGTCCCACCAAGGGCTTGGTGGCTTTGTTTTCTTGCCTGGCTCATATGGGCGGTTGAGGACTCTGCATGTAACCCGCGCGGCTGTTGGACGAAGGGCTTCACACCGGATCCACATCCAACTAGCTGAACCTGAGTAACGAAGGGTCGATCTGTCCTGATAATTATGTGATGCCTTGAAAGGAATTGTTCCTCTGCAGCTCCTGCTTCATGTTTCACGCACAGTGGAAGAATTCAAGCCCAAGTCGAAGCGAAGAATTCAAGCCCAAGTGCCGCAGTGAGAAGTGAGTCAGTTGCACAAGCTGTCTGCCACTCTCCCGGTCACATATGGAACCTGACAGCGGGCCCCTGGACCACCTTTCCTCTAACAGGGGGCTTGGTGGGTGTCATTTCAGTCGATGCGACAAGTGCCCCTCAGTCTGCCCACCCACCCCGGCCTGAACCTCGTTGCCCTGCACGCAGCGCAGAAATGGGACAAATTAAGACATGCCTCTAAGGGTTGATTCCCATTCTTTCCAACCATCGTTCTTTTCGAAAACCGGCCGTTTCGTTTCCCTGAGTGTTCGGAGGTTTTCTAGAAAGAAGGATCCCTGGAAAGAATGGGGAAGGTAGGAGTAGAAAAGGTTCTTGCGAAATTGCCATCCCGATTCGGCAAAAAGAAGATAGCTGACAGAAGGTACGAACATGGTATCCAGTCTTCATCCCAGTGCAAAGATCCCTCACAGCTGGCAGAAGTCATTTGCACAATGGGTGTGTTTTATCAAATGGAACGAAACCCGTAGGCTTCCTTCTGGTTCCCTTCAAAACCATCCAGTTGCGGAATCGCACCCTGGCTTCGGACACATCCAAATGAAAGACGAGGAGCAGGCATCATCTGAACCCGATTGGTTCTCCGAACCACTGGTGGATGGTCCTAATCGAACATGTTGAACCTGACGGGAGCCTTCCAGAAGATGCCTGTCGTTTAGCAACGCATCCCCATTCATGTCAGGTATAGGGCTACTCAGATTCCCATCCCAGCAGGCAGGCCGGTGGCTCGCCGCATGGGCTCAAACCTTGCGAGTGGCCCAGTATGCCAACAATACACTTGGGCCGCTCAGGCCATAGCCCTCAAGGTCGCGCTAACTGGGACAGGCAGCCTGTTGCGTCTCCAAAGGCAGTTGCTTCCCGTGGCCGGGTGCACTGCATTCCAATTCCATCATCCTTTCGTGAGACCTATATATCATGCGTGAGTTTTGCTCAATTGGGGGCAACCACGACAGATGCATGGTTGCTTGAAAGCGATCTCGACAGGTTCCTCATGGACAATGATGTCTATACCTACATCCACCACACTACGAGACACCTGCTTGATACGGCACATCGATCCTGCGCTGTTGCTTTTTTTCCAGGGGATAGGGCAAAACAACGACCGCCCACCCCACTTCCTGCAAGCCGCCTGCCGCAAGGACGCATTCACCTGCTTCTGCTTGGCCAGTTCCTTGGGCCCGTCGCAAACCGCGAGAAACGAGAAGACCCTCATGGGCCCATGGCTGTCGTTTTTTTAGGGAACCCTTTGGGTTGGGAGCGCAAAAACCTGATGGGCACCCACCCCCTTCAACTGGATGGTTTCAGGTGGGTTCCCTTTCCAACACACAGGGTCCAACTCAATTTTACGCGGGCCTAAATCTCGGCCTGACCGTCCTGACATGTCCACTCCATGATCTTGGATGCTAGAGACCAGCCACCGACCCAAACTGACGCAAACTGAAGAGAAACGGAGGCACGTGCAACAGGTGGCAGAGTCATCTCCACACCCGTGGAACATGCCTAGCTGAAGGCTTCCAGCCTTGTTGGCCTTCCCAATAATGTAAGCCACAAGCTGTCTATAAAAGCTGGCAGCTTTTGTCCCAGACTCATCTGGGTCTCACGGCGGCCTCGAGCTCGCAGATGCGATCACAGGCTTCCAGCCTGGCAATTGGTGCGAAAAAAGCACAGGCTCGGTCGGGCCGCTGGAGCATGGATTCCAGGCAAACCCAAAAGAACCCGGACATCTTTAGGCCCGCAAACTTCTGGAAATGCCTATACTATGTTGTGGCTGGACCCTTCACTTGTGGATGAACTGGAAGGGAAACCACATGTAACCTCACCATGAATCGGCATCTCGGGCCGCGCATGAAAAGAAGTTCCTTTCGCGTGACATCCGTGGACTTGCAGAGGTCGCTTCCTTCGCCCACCCAGGTCCATGCACCCCCAAAAGCTCCCCCAAAAGTTCTGGTTACCTGGCCAAAACACACAAGAAATGTCCCTTCCGGCAGGTGTTGCTTCACCAAAGAGCCCCTGACCAAATTGAAGCTCAATACGGTCGGCACCCGCGCCCCGCCTTCTTGGGCTGGCCGCGCCCTCCTCATCCTGTGAAGGCAAAGAGGGCCAAATGTTAACCCCATATGAATCAACCCCCAGTTTACTTATGGGGGGGGGTTCCCCTCCAAAAGTGCAATAAACTGGGGTTGCTTCATACGGTGTCAACCTTAAACAGATCGAATCGGGTTGCCGGGGGGCGTTGCCAAGCTCA
>CAUJNA010002757.1:260067-265067 GCA_963377175.1 Effrenium voratum | reverse complement strand
TGAGGACATACGGCTGTGGGTCAAAAATCGGGTAACCCCAAAATGAAACCCTGGTACATGGAGCCAAGGACTAAAACCTGCAGTTTTCTGGTGGTTTCATTTTGACCCACACCCATACCTTTCTGGTTGCAGAAGGGGGCCAGGATGCTAAGCACTATGGGTGTCTCGACGAGTCGAAGCCAGATCCTGCCACCCCACACCGGTCCCTTGAAACAAAGCGAACGGCGCAAAGGATCTGAACTTCTGGGGGGTTCCTTCCCAACTCGTGCCCGTGGATTTGTCCATCAGCTTCACCAGCGAACTGGTAGCTCGCTTGAGCTCCCAGGCTAAAGGGAAAAAATCGGTCACCCCCAGCTCCTTGACTCCCTTCCAACCAGCAAACCTCCGGAAACGGGTCCCGGGCAGTGAGAACCGGCCACAAAGTGCCGAGGACCTGGGAGACCGGAGGCAGCATGGGCCAGGGGGGTTTGGAAATGACTTGACCTCAAAGGACACTCCCACATGTGCCCAGGGATGGACCAGCATTCTGTGCACCTCAAGCTTCCCACTGACAGGGAATAGCCGCTTGTCAATTTCCGGGACTCGCAAGGGGTACCTTCAATTTCCCATGACAAAGCATTGCGCTAAAAGGAGAGTGGTCCAAGCCGTCTGTGGCACAAGGGAGGGCAATCTAGCTGAACCTCTTTGAACCAGGCTGTGGAAGGGAACCACGAAGCCACCCGAGTCGCAGGTTTCTACTTTTGGCGCTTTCCAAAATGAGGTCGCTGAATGAAATCCACCTCATTTGCATGTTTGCGCAAACAAAAGATGTCCCTGACCATGCCTCCGTGAGATTGTTGACCTTGCGACGTCCCAACAAAAATCCGCTTTTTGACAAAATTGGTTGATCCTCAAACCACAAGCGCTCCCCTACCCGCCTTCGAGCACCACTCCCACCTGCCAATCCGCGGTCGAAACGTGTGGGATCCCCCCAAGGGCATGGGCAAAAAAAAGGCGTGTCAAAGCTTGGCTAAGGAGCCCCCCCCCCCCCCCACCCGCTTTCGGACCATGTTTGCAAGAAAAAACAATGGAGAGGGAAAAAAACAACATGATCATGTCTTTCTAGATTTGACACAAACCCAATGCAGATAAAGAAAACATCAAGTTCGCAGCGAATCTGCAATCTGCCGATTTCTGACACACACCCCTGCCTGGCACACCAGGCCCAGCCCGACGAGCAAACCTGCAGGGGGTTGCTGGCACCCGCAAAATGCCAGCGGAAAGCAGCCTTTGCCACAGGCGGTCCTTCGGCTTCTAAGTTTCCACCGCCCAGGTGACACCGGATTCTGTACCATTGGTTTAGTGGGTGCATAGTGGTTGTATATCCCATGCTTTTGTGTCGTTTTTCTCTCTCTCTCTCTGTTTTTTGTTTTTCTTGTTTCGGGGGGGGGAGTGGTTTGCAGGTAGTGGAAACCATCTTGGGGTTTGACCCAATTCATCGCCGGGTCTCCTAGGGGAGCGCGAACCGCGTGCATCAGGAGTGTTGCCAGGATCCACCCTAAATCGATAGATCAGTGCTGAGATAAAGCAAAGCCTTCGAAAACCACTGCGTACTGGTCCTTGAAAATCCCCGCGGATCGTGCGTGATTTGCGTGGCTCTTTTTTGCGAGTACCTTTTTTTTGGGCTGAAAACAAAAGGACAACCATGTTGGGGTCCCCTCAGTTTGAAGCAATCCCCTTCAGCCATGCAGGTTGCCCTTCAAACAATCATGGAAGTGAGGAGACTATTTAAAAACTACCATCATCTTCAGAGGGTTTCCTCTCCACTTCCAATTTTTGGAAAGATGCTCGGGCTATTCTGCAGGCTTCCGCACCAAAATACGACCTAGCCTCGTCAGCCTCGCTGGCCTGGTCGTAGGGAGAAGCAGCACCTGCTAGGCCACCCCACCTACTCAGACCTGTAACCATGGGGGGAGACGCAGCCCCTCCAAAGAAAACAAAAAGAGCGCTGGTCTGGACTTGAGATTCATCAATGCGAGTTGTAGGGTACAGCCGACTTGAGGAACGCATGGACTAGGGTTAGAGCAAACGCACCAAGTGAGCTCATCACTCCGGGAACAGGGGAAAGAATTCTGAAACTAGGCGCGATCAAAGCTGGACTTCTTCTTGGCGATCAGGTCAAGAGTTTGAAGTCGGACGCCGTTCAACATGTCCGCGCCGCAAGGCAGAGTTGGGTGCAAACTGCTGTCCATGCGTTTGGGTATCCCCTTCTGTGTGCAAGCACTCTGCTTGCTCCCATGGACGACTGCGATCGCAAGAGGCCTTTCAGAGGTTCGCACAGATGCTCCACTGGCAGCATGTGGGCGTTTGTCAAAGAACGGAACCTCTGAACACGGGTGTTTCCTTTGGGGTGTCCTTTAAAGCTATCCAGCAAGGCTCTCCTTTTCGGATACACCCATTGATTTCCTGGACAGAAGCTGACTCAGTGCTTCTGGATCCGGCCAACAGAGTTTCCTTGGAAGGGGACTCCCCCTCCATCTGAATCTTCGATTAAGCCCTGGTATCAACAGCGCCCAAGGAACTCCCTGCAACCGAATCTCCGGAAAACAAAGACCCCACAACTTTCAGCTGTTGGGGCAACGGAAAAACCGGGACCATCCACCGAGGTCCATCGTGTGTACCCCCATTTTGTGTAGCCCAAACGGGCTTTAAACGGTCGTCGGCCTAGGCAGACCTTCTCCTCAGCATCTCGAAGCGGAAACCGCTCTTCCTGCACGACTGGGGCTCTGTGGATCACATTCCCCCTAGGTACTAAACACGTTGCCGTGACAATTCAGGAAGCCTGGAATGCAAATACTCCACCGCAAAAACTTGAACAGGCGGCACCGATATATGGCTGGGATTGCCCCTTATATACCACCCTCCGATTACCCGGGTGTTCATTGTGACTCAGGTAGGATTCGAACAAAAATGAGACCACAATCAAAGCAAACGAATGGACAAAATGTGAATGTCCATGTTGGCTCCACTCTTTCATATACCCCGGTGATGCATCGATAGTTAAGTGCATGTGGGTATGTTCTTCCAGGTGCATGTGGGTGCGTCCTTCCAGGGAGCCTGATTAGCAACTGTCTTAGCTTGCGACTAGGGGCCAACATTGGTATGTGCGTTTGTCCCTGACAAGTGCTGTGCAGGGAGCTTGCCACGTGCTACGGTTCCCCATGATCAATGCCAAGTTCGACAATCTCTTCACCCGGTTCAGCCTGGCATGTCAAGCCACAGGCTGTTGAATCCCAGGTTGTGAGTTTCGACTGCAGGCTCTATGCCGGGGCTCGCTCGAAAGGCTGGCGTGGTGTCCGGGGATGCGGGCAAAGAACATTGAGTTGACTCACTCAGACTTTCTTGGCGCAGTTCTGTGTCACCGGCTGGACTGTTTGAAAACCCTTTTTCAGGAAAGAAGCGTGCCATCTGATTGCGAGCCGGTTCCATGAATTCCCATGTGGCCCAGCTATTCTCGCGTGAGCCACGGATATGGCTATCATGGAGATGGCTCGCCCTAATGCCCCCTTTGTGGGAAATGGCCGGGTGGGAGGGATTGAGGCCCCATGCCCTCCCTGCATCACAACTGATCCATGGTTGGCAATCGCAGGCAGCAGGTTGGCGTCGACGCGACTCTCAAAAAGCTCGCCTGCTCGGACAGCAACTCTGGCTGTGAACTGAAGCCTGCATGCATATCGAGCGGGCTTCTGATTGAATGCCGTTCGGGGATGGGTAGATGGGTGGATGGGATGGGTGGATGGGTGGATGGGTAGATGGGTGGATGGCATGGGTGGATGGGTGGGTGGATGGGTGGATGGGTGGATGGGTGGATGGACGGATGGACGGATGGATGGGTGGATGACTGGATGGGTGGGGTTTCAGTCAACATCGAACGAGATGGAAAGCAACTTCGCAACAATTCAAAGCAGGCGGTTTCTTCCCAGCGGAATTACTCCTGACAAAGCAGCACAGGCCTCCTTCCATCCATCAGTGCAGGGGCATAGGTCTGACAAAGCCAAAAATCGCCTAGCCTAATCCTGGTCACTGCAAGTGACTTTCACCAGTGTGCGTTTGCAAGCCCAGAAACAAGCTACATCCCAGGGAAAGTGGATTTGTCTCATGGAAAGCTTTCTTTGGGAGCTTGGCCTCAATCTTGAAAAACCACAGCGGTGCTCATGCTCGCACCTGTGTGGGGGCCTGTATGGCTGGGTCTTTCTTTGCGGGAAATCCTTGTTGGACTGTTAAGCAGAGAAAGCAAAGGGAAACCAGCCAACGTTTCCATTGGAGACAAACCTATATGTCCATGCCGCAAGCCTCCAACCACACTGAATGGCAACATCATGCCCTGTCAATCCCCACCAGATCTGCCAGCTAAGCGGAGGAGACGCGGGCTGGGGTGAGTCATCTAAGTCAGTCTGTGCCTGATCCAAAAGCCACTGACCCCAAATGCCCAAGCTGTTGGACTTCACCGACTGTGGATCTCAAATCTCCATTGCTCAAGGCAAGATTCCAATCGCCGCACGAAACTGGCCACATTCGCCACCCGGCCACCTGGGTGTGTATGTCTGTGTGTGTGTGTGTGTGCGTTTCCGTGTTTGCGTGCTTGCGTCTTTGTGTGTTTGTGTGTTTGCGTGTCTGTGTGTGCTTGTGTGTTTGTGTCTTTCTGCGTGTTTGTGTGTTTGAGTGATTGGGTGTTTGTGCTTGTGTGCGTGTGTCTTTGCGTGCTTGTGTGTTTGAGTGGTTGAGTGATGGCGTGTTTGCGTGTTTGAGAGTTTGAGTGTTTGAATGCTTGAGTGGTTGAGTTTTTGTGTGCCTGAGTGCTTGAGTGCTTGCGTGTGTGACTTTGTGTCTGCGCGTCTACGTGTGTGTGTGTGTTGTGTTTGTTTTTGTGTCTTTGTGTCTTTGTGTCTTTGTGTCTTTGTGTCTTTGTGTCTTTGTGTGTATGCGGGCGCGCGGGCGCGCGGGCGCGCGGGCGCGCGGGC